>CM022768.1:22937764-23185264 GCA_012411365.1 Ameiurus melas | reverse complement strand
CCAGTTTATTATTACCGCGTCCCTCTGTGAGTGAAAATGTTCATAATTCCATGTAGGATTAAGAAAGAAACTTGACCTATTTGACAAGGCCAGATTGGGGCACACCCTCAAAGTGTTGTCATAAACAGGGTGCGTAAATATGTGCTTTCCAATATATAATGAAAGTTTACTTTATATCGTTTACCTTCAGTTGTCAATGGTGCTTTGATATGGGAATACGCAAAATTATAAATGAATTTGTTAAAATGCAAATTGACTTTAAAATAAGCCTACTGTTCGACTAAAATTTTCTGTAAAGTATATAACTTAATTATTTATATAAATAATTGGAAATAACTTTCCTATTTCCTTGTATTGTTGTCTTAAGAAGACAAATATTTAGATCACTTTTCTTAATTATTTTTCAAGAGTTTCCCTTATATATAATAAGCAGCTTAATTTTCAAATGTATCTGAAGTTAAATGCAATATGTAGGCTAAATAAATAAGCGCGCATTGCGTGAGCACTCAAGCGTTTAGTGTAAAAGAGATAACTTTATTACACCTCGATCCTCCATTTTGGCTTGGTAAGTGCTGATTTGATCTTATAGCTACGTGATACTCTAATGCAGTTTTATTAACGAGACGTTTATGAACAATCAGAATTTTTTCCTCATAAAAATTTTGTGAGGGACATGAAAGCATGCACATCCACTTGCCGAATATAATTGCTGTTATGGCCAAGTGTTCAAGCTCCATTTCCAACCTCCTCAAATTTTAAAACTCTAGTTTTATGAGGGATGCGCCGAATCGGGTTTATTTAAAACTGGTAACCAATGTTTCAATGAGAAACAAGCAAAAATGCTACAGCAGAACCACAAACAATTCAGTTTTATTCGTGTTCAATAAAGTCTGTCTCTTAGAGTAATTACTTGCAAAATATAAAGTAATAAAGCCATCAGCGACTTACGTAGATGATGAATTGTTAATTATAATAACAACTGGGAAAGGATGCGCAAAACCTAGATATAGTAACGCGAGAAGGCTATATGCTCGGCAAAGATGAATTACAGAGAGAAATAGTGCCCCTATAAGATTAAAAATACTTTCTCTTCGAAGCCAAATATCTTCTCTCATCTGACAAATTCATGTTAGGATGATATATATATATATATATATATATATATATATATATATATATATATATATATATATATATATATATATATATATATATATATGTAATGCAGTGTGTAAGGTTACATAATGAAACATCTGAATTGAGCAGCCCACTGCAATCCTGAAGTGAATTGGGTTTGCAAGACAACCCGCGCATTGATCTGCTGTGCACTTTTTTTTCCTGGGGGTAAATGTAATCACGTGTTTCATAGCCGTCCAATCGCAGGCGGGGCAGCTTTCAGAAATAATTACCTGGCTTGATTGTTCTATGGGCAGATAAAAAAAAAGTACACATGCACTCCATATAATAATCGGATGCATGTAAAAGAGAGGGAAACAGCGCCATGTCGACTACGGGTCCCATAAGTAATTATTATGTGGATTCCTTGATCAACCACGAGAGCGAGGATGTTCTGGCGTCTCGTTTTCCGACTACTGCTCCGATATCCTCCGGCTCACGCCCGACGCCTCTCGTGCCGGAGTGCGTGGATTATCCGTCGTGCAGCTTTGCCCCGAAACCACCAGTTTTCACTACCTCTTGGGCCCCTGGTCATTCACAGTCGTCGGTGGTTTACCACCCGTACACTCACCAACCTCACTTAGGAACGGATTCGAGGTATGTCCGCTCGTGGCTAGAGCCTATTCCTGGTACTGTGTCCTTTCCAGGCTATGCAGCTAACAGCAGGCACTATGGGCTTAAGCCTGACGCCTTTCAGGATCCACGAACTACAGACTGTTTAGCTTCAAACGGACGAACCTATTCGGATTATGTCTACTGTTCAGCGGTTGACATCAGGGACAAGCAGCAGAATGTATCTTCCCCCGAGTCTGAGATCGTTTCTTCCGGAAAGCACAAAGACGAGAAGGCTGAACTGGACCCAAGTAAGTTAAAAGCTATTCTTGTTTACAGCTGCATTTGAGACGCCTCGAGTTTATTGCGTTCGCTTGGTGGTTGGCTGTGTCGTCCGTCGTAAAACCAAGTTCTAAAGCCTTTCATCTGGCCCCTGCCGTTCTCGGCTGGCTCAAGTCTGCTTTTGGGGCTGTCTATAGAAGACAAACGCCGTAAGACAGGGCTGTAAAACGGGTAGCGGGTTATAAAACGGTCTCATCGAAAGACAGGTCCGGAGAAGCAGTGAATTCTGAGGGAACACTGAATCTTAGTTAAAAGCACAAGGTATAATTAGGCAACTGTGGATTTTATATGCGTTTTTATAAGTACTAGACGTGTGGCGATTGGGTAGTAGTGCTAACATCGCCAGAATGGGTTATAGTAAACAGAGAATAACAATGGGTTTTAACCACCCGCAATAATAGTTAGTATTACTACGGTTCGTGCTATTAGAAAATTACTTCTAAAGACGGGCTATATTTTGACAGAATCACGCTTAGTATAACTTCCTTTGTGAAATGAACTTGTATAGAATAACACAAGCTAAAGACCAGATTTTATATGGTTATGAAAGCATCGGATAATTTCCACAGAAATAAACCCATAAGAACTTCACGAGACAACAAATGGAATGTAAAAGAGTCCATTAAGTGCAAAGTAGGACGTTTTCACTACAGAATTGAGCCACAAGGGGTATTAGGCTTTTTTTATGGTCCAATAAAGCGAATAGATCTATTCAAAACTTTACGACGCCAATTCTCACAGCTAGTAAGCAGTTTAAAAGCTGAAGACAGACTTTTGATGCTTTAGAATATAAATATTAATGGATATAATGCTTTATTTTTCGAAATTACGGTTAGAAAACTGTGGATTATAGTCATTAAATTTTCTAACACAGTCTGAAGCATTTATACATATTTTAAACCACAGCAGCTTAGAAATGTTTTTTTACTACGTTGTCTAATTTTTGTTATTTATACTTTGCTTTACAGATAATCCCGTCGCCAACTGGATCCACGCACGTTCCACAAGAAAGAAGCGATGCCCTTATACAAAATATCAAACACTTGAACTCGAAAAGGAATTTTTATTCAATATGTATCTAACAAGAGACCGGCGATACGAGGTAGCCAGAGTGCTGAACCTGACGGAACGACAGGTCAAAATCTGGTTTCAGAACCGACGAATGAAGATGAAGAAGATGAACAAGGAAAAGGGCGACAGCAAAGAATAAATCTCCCCAAACCTTTACTGAATACAGACTGAAGGAAATTTTAGAAATGTTACTTAAGTCTTAACAATTATCACCTTCCTTGCAACCGGAACAGAAAACACCAAGACATTGTTAATGTCCTTGATACGGTGTAATTATGATTTTTTTCGTGACTTTTGTTTGTATTAACACTACAATTAATTGCACAACTCAACCTATTTGGATTTAGATTACGTTTAATTCTTTAAGAACTGCCCCCGGCGTAGAAGCAAGACAATACTTGAACTCCTCAACTTCTAAACTTCGTAATTTATAATTTTTACCTGAATGTTTCTCCGATGTGTGTTTTGATTATTTGTTCAAGTTGTAGAACTTCGATATTTTGTAACGAGTAACATAGTTTAAAACATTTGCGTCAATGTGATCTTGCTGCTTTTAATGTAATTGTTTATGCATTTTTCATTTTTCATAAAATTGTAAAAAAAAAAAAAAAAAAAAAAAAAGATCAGTATGTATTGTAGATGCTTAAATATACTCTACTGCCATCTTTTTAGCGTAATGGACTTTTGTCACATTTTCTGACTAACGGTGCTCTAAAAACGAACACATTTGGAGACATTTGGAGCTGGTTGCAGTGTAGCTTGAAGGCCGATTTTGGCCTCAACGTAGCAATGTCTTCATCTGGAAAGAATCGAGGCTGGGCTCACTGGTAAAGTCATGCACGATGACAAGGCTACACTGTAAAACGTTAGTCAACGTACGTGTAAAAAGTTGCCCTCAAACATGGGCCAAAACACACCGGAATGACGCGTGTTACATGCCCATGCCATGCACAAGCTATGTGTATATATGTATATGTGTGTGTGTGTGTGTGTGTGTGTGTGTGTGTGTGTGTATGTGTGTGTTTATAAAGATACACCATAACACACACGATGCCACTAAGCTGTGTTATTATTTGTTCGAGGCCTTGTTAAGCAAGCTTTTTTCTGGTCAAGAAATTGAGGTTGGTGAATGGACCGGAAACGCTGTAGTTTTTAAAGTTTCAGACTTGAAACGACGACGACGACAATAACAACAACTACACCATACGTCATTTCCAACAACAAGAACAGCAACAACAACAATAAGAATAATAAGATTTAATAATAATAATTATTATTTTTATTGTTGTTGTTATTGTTATTATTGTTGTTATTATTATTATATTTCTTCACTTTTTATAATATTTGTTATATAGACGTTTACAAAGACGATATACAGCATATTTCTTCAAACTGAAATAAAATTGCAATAAAATGAAACAAACTGTAAAATGAAATATCGTTACTGCAAACAAACAAACAAACAAACAAACAAACAAAAAACCTTTGTCTGATTTTCCAAAAAAAAAAAAAAAAACAATCTGAAATTATTTTGAAACAATATCTCCAAAAATTTTGCATCACATTTATCATTGTTAAATATTAGCGTGAGCGTCACATCCAACACTTTACACCAGTTAGGATTATCTTATCATACTACGGTTTTGGAACACCTGGCCTTTCTTTGCTATACATATATTTTAGATATAGACTTAATCTACATCAAACTGTAGTGAGTTATATTTCAGGCCTAATTAAGAAAAAAAACTGTTTTAACTGCAGTTTGTGAGTTTATTTACATTTAATTATATACAGCCTAATTGTTGCTGTTTAATCTGTTTAATTAAAATTTTACTTTATCATGACACTTAGATAACGGTATCTTGCTTTTCCTCTCTGTACGTATAGACATGCATACGTCTAGGCGTGAATTTAGGTTAAATAATTTGATATGTCTGGCTTTGGTTTCCTGTGCTCAACTGGAATTGGCTTTTTGTGGCTCTTAACAATGCGAACAGGATGCCGAGATTTCAAAGCCAAGCCAGCCGCATTTCCGCACAGGACAAAAAAATGCTAGTTTTACAGCCCTTTTGGAGTTTGCGTTGTTTGTCGCAGATGTAGACGAACAAAGAAAACCTGGCTAACTGGCTAGACGTCTGGGCTAAATTACTTTATGGCTTAGTGAGCTGGTGGAGGTGCCGTTCACATAAAACGTATTCATTCTGTATGTTGGACTAAGACAAACGAATTCCGCCAAAAGTTCAGGACAACTGCAGAGAACTGAATCAAACCAACATTATTTTATTTTTACTTTAAGGTACGTGTGAAACTGTTCGGTGAACGGACTTGTGAATTTGCCAATGTAACAGTAATAAGAACTCCAGTTATCGTCACAGATTCATTGCTTCTTTTTTTATTTACGATTGCAATTTAAGCGAAGCTTATAGTAAGTAGTACTCCGCGAGTGAGAGAACCAGATAGATTCAGTCGACTATGTTTTATGATAGTGTTTTCTGGCATTTGCCTCACGTTGAATTTACCGGTTATTTAAAAAATTAAGTAAACCTAACGCTAGATGGCGATGTTGCCTCACAGTTTGGACCGGTTAAGGAACGATATGCGCTGAGAAAACTGCTAAAAAGAATGGAATCTTCCGCTATTAATCACGTGTTCGTATAAATCGTCAACAATCTTATGTGTTAAACCGTCATCAATTTGATAATTGTCCTGAATATTATTTTCGTATTCTTTTTCTCTTTCTTTTTTTTCGAGAATTATTGATGTACCTTTATTTTATGCATTTTCATGCCCTTATCTGCTTTCTAAAGCTATTTCCAAAGCAATGTGAACATTAATGTGCATGGTGGATATGGTCTTTAAATAAACAAATATAATATAATATAATATAATATAATATAATATAATATAATATAATATAATATAATATAATATAATATAATATAATATAATATAATATAATATAATTAATATTAAAACAGTCGTATTGTTTTAATTAAATTATGTATGTGTCAATGTTTCGGTATAATGGAGTATAGTTAATGCACCACTGGGCCTGCAGTACTAGGCCTGCAACCATACCACGCCGAAATAAAACCAAACAGGAGCCAATAATCTGCATCTTTATACACTAAAAGAAGTCTATAAATTTGGAGTATGGGCCTCTCAGGTTTAACGACTAAGTGTAAAAATCGTCACTAACGCTACAAAACCACGTGCTCATATTTTGGGGAGGCCCTACAACCAGTCGAACGAAACAACAGATTAATGTGTCTCCTAAAATAGGCCTACCTAAAGTATTGCAAATTTTTACTGACACGGGACTGGATATTTACAGCTGTTCTGTAAGGTTTACGAGGGTACGAATAACCTTCTTTGTCAATGCAAATGATGCGAGAGTGGAGTCGGAAGAATAATAGTAATAATAGTAATGCAACAGCACAACCATTATAACATCTCCAGCATTAAATTGAAATCCGTTACTAAAAATAAATGTATAATAGTATTACTACTACTTTACTACTACTACTACTACTACTACTACTACTACTACTACTACCACTACTACTACTACGACTACTACTACTAATAATAATTTTTATTATTGTTGTTGTTGTTGCTATTCGTGTTAAATTATTGGTAGCGATGGTACTGTAATTGTAGTAACAGATAGAAATGTAAAAAACTTCCTAGATGGCTTATAGCTTATTTCCGTTTATATGTACTATGAGCAACTCATGCTCTGTGAGACATCTGAGGCCTACCTCAGATGTACAGTACTTTGCGACTGTACAATTCATTTAAAAAAAATACTAAATTGCTAGTCCTTACCACTCCATTATAGCTGCTCTCTTCCTAAAACTTTCTGTCTTGTATTATATTCAATGCCATCCCAAAGCATGTAGCCATTTGGTTATCACAGCCTACTGAATATACCTACTGAATTATATAAAGAACCATATGTAGTTGGAGACAGCATGTGAAATGCAACGATAATGTGTCTGTAAATTTGCCTGTAAAATGTATTAATTTGGCAGCACGTTCTTTTGTTCTAGTATTCAGTATTGAATATCAAGACCCTCTAAGATAGTGTGTTCGCATATGAGGCAAAAATCTCAAACATTTAAATAGCGTTTGAATTTTAAAATCGGTCAAAGATTTCTCCTCCCTTCAAGGTAGACGTCTGTAGACGCTTTGGAAAGACGAAGCTGTAAAGGGTGGGGTGGTGGGGGAAAGGGTTAGAGGGGGGCTCATTGTAGTGGGGGTGGCTGAGTAGGAAGCTTAAAAAAAAAGTAAACGCTTATGACTGACCCGGCGGAGCTAGCCAGCTTTAACCTTAACACACATCCACCCTACACGCCAGGATTTGAGTCTGCAAAAGGGAAAAGGTTGGCGATAGGAAGAGAGAGAGAGAGAGAGAGAAAGAGTCGAATAGAGGGGAGCTGGAAGTGGAGGCTGCCTCAAATTGTCCGAAGGGGCAGCATTTCTCCATCTAGTTCCGGTTGCTCTGTCTACTACACTGCATTGGAACAGCAACAATAGGTTACCAACATTTAAACCGGAGGAATATACTTCCACCAGACTGACTGATCTTATTTAATGCGAGATAAACATGAGTTCCTATTTTGTTAATCCTCTTTTCTCCAAGTACAAAGGAGGCGAGACGTTAGAGCCGACTTATTACGACTGTCGGTTCCCACAGAGCGTTGCACGAAGCCACACGCTTGTGTACGGACATGGAGCAGCTGCGCCGGGCTTTCAGCACCCGTCACATCACGTACAGGACTTTTTCCATCACGGCACCACAGGTATCTCTAATCCCGGTTATCAGCAGAACCCCTGCGCTCTGGCGTGTCATGGAGACGCGACGAAATTTTATGGATACGAAGCTCTTCCGAGGCAATCGCTTTATGGTGCGCAGCAAGAGGCGAGTCTAGCGCAATACCCAGACTGTAAATCGTCCAATAGCTCTAACCCTGGAGAAGGACAAGGCCACTTAAATCAAAATACCTCTCCCAGCCTCATGTTCCCATGGATGCGACCTCACGGTTAGAACACTTATTATTATTATTATTATTATTATTATTATTATTATTATTATTATTATTATTATTATTATTATTATTATTATTATTATCCACAATCAGACATGTTTGCATGTCTCTCTGTGAGCGCGTTTGTTTCTTTGCTAAAGCTCTTCTCCGTTATGCATGCTATATGGTTTAGCAGCATCAAGAGCAAGTACACCCACATTTCTTGTACTTAACTCAATTTGTAAACAGAACTCGCTAGGCGAATCGGTGTTACATAGAAGAAAATGTAACTTTCTAATGAACTGTCGGTAGAAATTAGGACAGGTTTGCATTAATCACGTGAAGAAAGTTGAATATATTATGATTTGTCTTAGCTCGTCGGGTGAAACTTATTATTTGTTGCAGACCAAGTAACGGGTGACATTTTTAGCAGGTGCGTTAAAAACAGCGACGATGGCTGATCGTCTTGCATGTTTTCTCTGAGTTCAAAGAAAGAATTTTACGTGTAATCTTTAAATTGCTGTGAAATATGTTCTCTCTCTCTCTCTCTCTCTCTCTCTCTCTCTGTGTGTGTGTGTGTGTGTGTGTGTGTGTGTGTGTGTGTGTTTGTGTGTGCGTGTGCGTGCGTGCGCGCGCGCGCGCGTGTGTGTGTGTGTGTGTGTGACTGACTGAGATACTTAGCTAAACCTGCTGTCAAGGGTCAAGGTTTAGTTTACAAGTTTGCATTTCAGTCGAAGAAATTTAATAAAGAGCGTTTATATTTCCAACATTTGAAAGATTTACAAGCTCAATAAAATACAATCACAATAGATTTTCTCGTGAAAAACGGCACTGATCACAGCACATAAGTCTCCTTCTGTATCGGGAACCATCTCTACCGTTGCCTATTGCAATTATCAGTATGTACATTGTAAGTTCACCAAGTATTCGTCCAAAACATTTGCTACTGTCTCCTAGGCCTCTGTCGCACAGGTGAATCGTATCTAATTTGCGATTGTGTGCGTGTGTATGTGTGCGCGCGCGTGTGTGTGTGTGTGTGTGTGTGTGTGTGTGTGTGTGTGTGTGCGTGCGTGTGCGCGTGTGTGTGTGTGTGTTTCTATTAATTGTGGTGTCCTCAGTTCAAAGCAGCACAATGTGAATGGTGAATAGCTTCAACTTTCCGATTATTAATGCAATCAAATGATACATTTTCCAATTTCACTCCAAAGCTCCAGGGAGACGCAATGGGAGGCAGACGTATAGTCGCTACCAGACTCTGGAGCTGGAGAAGGAGTTCCTCTTCAATCCGTACCTTACACGCAAGCGGCGGATTGAAGTGTCCCACGCGTTGAGCTTGACTGAACGGCAGGTGAAGATCTGGTTCCAAAACCGACGAATGAAGTGGAAAAAGGAGAACAACAAAGACAAGTTTCCGGGTCAGAGAGGGGAGGCCGACGCCGAAGCCGACGAAGAGGGCAATGAGAACGGTGAGGCGGAAGAAACCGAAGACAAGGAAACGGAAGAGAAAGAAGAAAGCAAAGACTGATTTTATGGTCTTTTTATGGTTATATGGCGAACGGAAAGAGAAGACATTTCGGGGATAGCTAATGAAAGAGGAGACGCGCCAAACAGTTGGGTCAAAAGTGAGAGAAAAAAAATCCACAGACGTCAGTCTCCACATTAAAGCACTAAAATAGCTCTTTAAAATTATAATTAGAGAAAAGGTAAAATGATGTATTGCCTAACTGCACCGCTGTGAAATAGGTTACATAAGTAGGTTACCAATATGCATCAACCCATACTTAAATTTTGTGACCTTAAAAGCATTATACTTGGATAACGGAATCACTTGTAGTTCATACTTGGAAGAAGTTTTGAAAAATACAATAATAATAACATAAGTCACCTGTAACAATAAATCAGTATCAAGACTTTGTGAAATACTGGCATTTGGATGTTTACAGAGATTGTAAACTCTCGTGTTGGTGTTGTATATAGAATTCGTCACAATATTCTGGCGTCATTGATATCAACTTGACGGAAGGTTCCAATATAATTCCAATATCCAATATGCCAAAAAACATTTTATGAATCCTCGAAATATGAGAATGTTGATGTAGAACCGTTTTAATGAAAATGACATTGACAAGTGTCGTAATGTGTATTCTGAATTTTACATGAATTAGTACTTGTAGTTTATTATCAAGCTTTGTGCTGACGAATGGGCAAGATTGCATTTTGTAATGTTTTAGTTATTATATGGGGATCACTAGAGATTGCAATCGTTTGAAAAATCTCGATAAAAGCTACCTAATCATGGGGAATTTGCAATATAGATTTCTACCTAAATGTTGCTTTATAGTATGTTGAAACCTAAGTTATGTTATTTACAAATTGAACACTTATGTTGTTCGAGCATTTAAGTCTTCAGAAGACTTAAGGAGCTCAGAGCCAAGCTACCAGTTTCAAGAAATTGTACTACGCCACTACCTAATTTAGACAAAGCTCTGCTTATATAAAATGGTTTGTTTCTCCATATCAGACAGCAGCTTTGTTTAATGAAATAATAATAATTTTTTTCCCCCAACAACTTAAACTGCCTACGGAGAGCGCATATTTGCGTAAATTAAAATACTTGCTACAATTCCTACACTACTTTGTTAAAGGAAATGTTGTTATTTTATCGTGCTGGTGTTATAGCGTAGATTTGAAATTGCACTGAGTGTAACCTCCATGTACGTCTTGTAATATCTTACTGTTACAATATGCTCGTTTTAACTGTTCCTCATGTGAATATAGACAGAAATATGTGTGTACATGCCACTGTTATTGACATCATCAGAAGAATAAACATGATGGCACATTCTCTTGTTTTTTTTATTAGTTTTTCACTTTCGGTTTTATCATGATTTTACATTTCAGTTCGCCCAACGTAAACTATCTACTTTCGATTAATGATGGTAGAGTAGTAGAAATGTTTAAGGGGATTTTTGAGGTATGATGGGATTTTATATGCACATATTCATAACCCTTTTAGCTTCAAGGAGAATTAGTCTATGCTATTGTTAATACTAACTGTAAGTAAGAAAAATATAAGAAACTGCTATTCAAGGAATATCAAGACACGACAGCCATTATATTTCAGTTGATTTCTTTTAAGACAAAAACCCCCACACATTTCTAATAATATCGATTTAACTATGCATATTGCTACACTTTTATATGGGACATACAGTTTTCCATATTTTCAGTAGCCTATAGATACAGGTATCAACACGAAAAATCTAAAATATTAGTTTTATAAATTAAAAAGAAAATTGTAATTATGAAAAGGTTGTTTTTTTTGTGTTTTTTTTTGTTTTTGTTTTTACCTTTTTAAGTTTCCCGATTTAAAAAGTTCAACGTCAAAGATGCGCTTTCAGCAGTCGGGCCAACTTAACCGTCGTCTTAAATGTTGGACACCGTCTTTATAACCAGAAATACTGACAAAAGTAGGCGAGGACGGTTCACATAGTGGTGAATTCATATAAATTCATCAATAAACTCTAGAATAAGTATCTTTATTGTGCATTTCCGTGATATTAATTTTTTTTTAAATGCTGTTATACTGATGTAGATATCCATAAATTTCCAACAACTTTTTTTTACTCGTATAGCAGGCTAGTTAAAATTACCACACTAATCCTATATATATAAAGAAAAAACTTCAATAATTATTCGAGCATTATTTTAAACAAATCATATTTTATAAAACTGAAAATTTAAGTGCTTCAGTTGTTCCATCACTATTGTTTTCTTTCGACGCTATAATAGATATTTTCTGCGTGTAATATCGGTGACTGCGTATAAACACACACACACACACACACACACACACACACACACACACACACACACACACACACACACACACACACACACACATATATATATATATATATATATATATATATATATATATATATATATATATATATATATATATATATATATATATATATGAGTCGACTACACTCATGTGTGCACTGTTCGTTTATAAAAATTTCATTGATGTGTTCATAAGAGTACCCGAACATTATCCATAGTTTATTCAGAATCAATTTGAGAGAAAACGTTCGCCTAGAAAAATATAGCTGCCATCTGACCTGGCACCTTTTTTTTATATATAATAAATAGTAATCTTTTGCACTACGTTTTAATGATGTCAAACGTAATCCCAATAATCCAGATTACATTCTTAATCTCAAAGTCCATTATATCTTGTAATGAGTTAAAATTGCAGCAGGTGTTGTCTTGTGCCCTGGAGGTTATTGTGAAAAAAAAAAAAAAAAAAAAAAAAATAAAAAGAGTTTTTTGGTGTGTTTTTTTTTTTGGGAAATTTTTAAAGAAATTTTTTTTTTTTTTTTTTTTTTTATTATATAAAAAAAAAATAAAATTAAAATTAATTTTTTAATAGTTAAAAAAAAAGGTTAAGAGTTATTTTTATAAAAAACAAAAAAAAAAAAAAAATATTTAAAAAATTTTTAAAAATTTTTAATAAAATTTTAAAAAAAAAATTAAATGATAAAATTAATCTGTTCAAAATGCTCAAAATGCTCAAAATGCTTACCTATACGAACAATGGAATTATTAAGGAAACAATAGTAAGTTCATAGAAAATTTTCACTTCACACTTGATTATCATTTGATCTTTAAACATAAACTCTTAAGTAGGATATAGTTTTGAACATTATATTGGGGATACTTTGGGCTTTTGTGTGTGGTTTATTAGCTCAAGTGTGGTAAGTGGTCCGTAAGCCCGTAAGAACTTTTACGCCTAGTAACGACAGGTAATAAAAATAGATTCGTTGCTAATCAATTTAGTCCTAATTGCACTAAACATACATAAAAAAAACTACGGATTTGAGAACCGACAATATTTTAGAAGCAGTTCTATCTTAATTTAAATATCTTATTAAGTCTGTTGATTATTGAATCGAATTGATTGTTATTACTTGGTGAATTTGGTCATTATTTTCCTACAACCCATGGGAAGTGTTCAGGCCAAATAACAATTCCACCATAAAGAAATAATAAAATAAAATAATCGAATAAACCCATAGTGATATGCGTCCTTAGACTATGAATTTGCTAGAGAATAAACCCTTTAATTACCTCTAATTTCGTCCCTCTGTTGTGGGAAGATTTTTTTCTTTATCGTCGATTGTTTTTTATAGCTAGCTCAGTGAAAATTCCCTAGCAAGCTTAGCACTGAACAAGTCCCAAGTGACGATTGTCCATCCGTCTGGGATTTGCAGTAGGCTACATTCCAAATTAGGACTTTACTACACCTGTAGTAAACTTTATTGGTGGTGTAAACCCGACAGTTCGCATCCGGGCAGACGCTTTTCCCTTTTGATTTCTGTGTAGCAAGACGTGCTAGAACAAGAGACAAGAAACGCAATATGGACGTGGAACTACTTGTTTTAACGTATGTATAAAATGTTTGTGCACTTATCCTAATTTGGTGCTTCAAAAAATTAAAGAAAGAGAGAGAGAGAGAGAGAGAGAGAGAGAGAGAGAGAGAGAGAGAGAGAGGTATAATGCTCAAGTAATTCTTTGTGGCGTTCCGCAGTGAACTCAAAAAGCACATTAAATAATCCGCGAGGGAAAGTTATTATTTCCGAACCTGTATTTGTAGTTTTGTGAATGTGGCCTACTAAGAGATATGTTCTGTATCCTAATGCTGCTTAGATGTTATCTATTTGCAGTAGACTGCAACAACAATTAGAAGTGTTTACTTTTATTTTAAAATTAATGATATATAAATATTTTATTTAATAAAGAATAATCGTACTTAGTAGTATTTTAGAAGAAGAAGAAAGAAAAGAACGAAAGAAAGAAAGAAAGAAAGAAGGAAAGAAAGAAAGAAAGAAAGAAAGAAAGAAAGAAAGAAAGAAAGAAAGAAAGAAAGAAAGAAAGAAAGAAAGAAAGAAAGAAAGAAAGTGTGGCTTTCCAAAATAATTTGTGGCATAGACAATATGTAGTTCTATAGTATTTTACTACTTAAAGCTAACTGATAACATCAGTGAGATTCCTGTTTTGGTAAAATAACAAAAATGATATTCAATATGCATGTATATTTTGCTGCTCATTCTTTCTTTAGAAAAAAATAGTAATTTCACGAAGGCCTAAATTTTATGTACATTTTATATCTTAGGCACAGAACAGACTTATTTTTATACTTATTACTAGATATTTACAGGCAACTTTATGCTTTCCCTTGTGCTGTATGCATTTAAACTAATACCAATTAAAGCCCTCGGTAGTAGGAGTTGAAATGGTGTTTTATGGGTAGATGCGGCTTCATGTTTTTCTCTGTTTCGGTTATCACTAAATGCAATGGGTCCATGACCAAATTCTGCCCTAATTACTTTGGCAACCCTATATAATAATACATAATAATGTATTAAAAGAGACAGTAAATATCACGTACATGTTATTTAATAACTGTAGACCGTAGCTTGATGTGTTAGGAAAAAAAGGTTCAAAGTAATTTAAGGTGAGTTAAATCTGTATTTATAAAAGCCATTTTATCCGTAGGGGTTTAGAATTTTAGCCTTTACATTCCTTGGCTTATATGACCTCTAACAGGTTTAGTATTAGACACTAGAAACATTATTATTATTGTTTTGTTGCTGTTATTATATAACAGCGTATATCATCGTATATCATCATCATAAATATGTTACAAAACAACACAATAACTTAGTTGCAGTTGTTGTTGCTGCTGTTGTTGTTGAGGCTGTTGTTGTCTAGAATTGTATACAATTCATGTATTGTCCTTATCTTTTTCATTGTTATTTTCCCTAATCCTGCTTTCTACATTGATCCCCACATTAACTCTCCAATAAGAAAACCCCAAAAGTTTTATTCAGATCATGCCAGTAGTTTAACTTTGCACTTTTACTGGGCACTGCTGTAATAAAACAAGGGGAGAAAGAAATACATAGAGAAAAAAGCAACACATTCCTAGTTTTTAAGAGGGGAATTTACAGCTAAGTAATAAAAGTTTACGACTGTCTCCACGCGATCATTGGTTGAGACGGACCACGTGGTCCTCGCTCTATGAACATGAACTTTACGTTCTTGTGTCCTCTTTGGATCTCCCCATCTATCCACTGAAGAGCCTGCGTTGCTGTTGAAATGATCTTAACATCCTACTTGTTCTTTCATTTCGGCATTTTCAATGTGCGGCAGATGGATTTTAAAGCACAGAATCTTCCGTCTCGACTGCCTCGTCGGCAGTAATGACTGAAGCCTACAGAAGTCGCCGCCTCCTCTAGCTTTCTTTCTGCCTGCCTGTGTTATCCCCAAGAGGGGAAGCGACAGCACGGGTGACTGAAGTGTGTATGCTCGTGTGTGTGGTTTAGGAATGGGGGTGTAAATACCACCGCCTGTCCTTTACAAGATATTCTCCCTCTTGCCTCGATCAGTTATATCGAGTCTGGAAGAGGAAAGATCACATCCGTGTCTTGCTGAGCCACCGAGCTTCACGACAGCAGAAGGAAGAGTGCGGGTAAGTAAACCCTTCAACTCTGCTTATGAGCTTCTGCATCGGGTCTATGTCAATAACCCGGTGATCGGATAGTGTGCACACGATATTCACGCGATAGCGGAACGGAGCTTGGTTATGCGTAAGAATATCGCGTAAATCTAGTTTGAAGTCGAGTATTTGTCAGTACATTCTCGTATACCTTTGCTATAGAGGTCGCGTGGGTTTTGGTTGCCACAGTGTCTAGATCCGCTACATTCATGAAGTACCTAATATGGCACGTTTGTAATTACGGGTGTGGTTTAAAGGACAATTGAATCACTTAACTGGACTTTTAGTGTTTCTCATTACTATAAAAAATTGCAGTTTAATAAATTCTGCTTGTTGAAGTTCATTAACGTTTTGTATTTATTCTATGATAAACGTACTGCAATGAGGGAGGTCAATGTAATTGGGTTTGTGTGAACATAAAAACATATACTATACGAATGTAAAAGCATGTAATAGACTTTGTTTAAATACACAAATCTGGAAAAAAAATTACATTTAAGGGCTAATGTTTATCAGGATCTGAATTACGAATAACTATAAAATAGACAATAAAACAAATAATTATGAGAAAGAGTGTGTATGTGAGTGAAAGTGTGCGTGTGTGTGTGTGTGTGTGTGTGTGTGTGTTGTTCCACCCCATATTCATAAACACAAACAAACAAATCTGCACTCATATCACGTAACCAAAGGCAATTTCGGTCTTACTATTTCACTCTTGATTATATTCGTATTATATTTGCTGACTTTATATACCTTAACATACACATTATAGTTATAGTGCAGTTATAATGTAAATGTGTCCTTGGAATAACGTGACAGTCGTAGCCTGTGATTACTTGACTTGACTGTGTAATGTGTGTATGGACGGCATCAGTGCAGAGATACATGCATATCTGGCCTTCTGTAGATTGTAATTTGTTTGTTGTTACATAGAACCCGTAATCAAACACAGAATTTTGGGTGACAAAATGTTTAATTACCTTCCTTTGTGGCTGTGTCATTTTTATTTTATTGCATTTATTGCTGAGCACACAGAGAGAGGGAGAGAGAGAGAGAAAGAGAGAGAGAGAGGAGAGAGAGAGAGAGAGAGAGAGAGAGAGAGAGAGAGAGAGAAAGAGAGAGAGATCTCCAAACAACGAGAATGGGAATTATATCATCCAATACTGCCACCTTGTGCCCAATCTACATTGGAGGGAGCAACAGATGTTCAGGATACGCCACTGACGTCTTAATGTTATAAATAAAGCTGGGTCTTCTCTTTCGTGAGGAACAGCAAATCACTGACGTATCTGCAGTATGTTCATGTATGTAAAAAAAGAAATAAGTCATTCAACAATGTACTGTTTTGTCAATTTGTTTATTCATTATTTAGTGACAGAAGTCAAGCTCGGTTCTTTTACACACAAAACAATATATATGTTTGCTCGGCAGTTGCACTTAGTTATAGTTGCAGTCTCCTTAAGAAAAAAAATTAACAGGTTAACAGGCCAATGAATATATTCTGAAAATTTTATTTTTGATTCAGTCAGTTCTGCCAAATATCATAACGCTTCTTTATTTTACGTTTTTTTAAAGGAATATCATGCTGCAACTTTAAAGAAAAAAAAAAATAAAATACCAAAATGTTTTTTTAAAAAACATTTTTTTTTAAATTCCTTTCAAAAAAAAAAAAAAAAAAAAAAAAAAAAAAAAAATAAAAAAAGGTTGTTAAAAAATAAAAAATTTATTTTTTGAAAGAAAAAATAATAAAAAAAAATAAATATGGTTATATAATTATACATACAATATTGGTTGGTCTCAGTGGCTACGTATTTATGTTAGGATAAGTAATGTTACAAATATTTAGTGTCATTGATCACTGTCAGCGTGTGTGTGTGTGTGTGTGTGTGTGTGTGTGTGTGTGTGTGTGTGTGTGTGTGTGTGTGTGTGTGTGTGTGTGTGTGTGTGTGTGTGTGTGTGTGTGTTTAGGTCTTACTTTAAGAGATCCAAATGTACCAAATGTATTAATGACAGAAATACATAATTTTAAGATTAGAGTTTGGGTTAGCATTTTTGGCATTATTTGGCTACAACGACATAGTGAAAGTACCTTACAAAGATAGAAAACCCGTGTACATCATAGTGTCTGTTTCCCGAATAATAATATTGCTTTATAGTGTAACTTGTTTGTCTGTGGACCTAATAAGATAACTTCTTGAAACTGTAAAAAATGAATAGTATTAAACTGTAATTAGCAATGTAATAAACAGTGTAGTGTGGCGTCCAAACCACACAAAGGTTGAGCATATGTTTAAGTTGCTTTTAATGTAAAACAAATTTAGCGTAAGTACAGAATATAAGCAAGTGTGGCTATAAGTCGTTAGTTGAGCGGACTGTTATAACTGTAACAACTGACGTTACGGATAGATCAATCGACAAGACGTTAGCAAATGCTTGGAAAGTTGAGCCTGGAAAAGCGACTTAAAGTATTTGAGTGTTTGAGTTTTCTGTAGCAAAAATATAGCACATGACAAGCAGGCTGTCTGGAAGCGATTCTGTCTTTTCATTTTTGCAGCTGAAAGCCTTTTGCTCATTTCACAGTTGTTCTTACACGCTTCAAGATAAAGTTTTGGTGAAGCGTTCCAGCACTTCTCAATGACCAGGTTTTGTCAAGTATAATACAGGCCAAACGGACTCTGCGTTTATTGCCGCTTGCAACGGCGAAACACAACCATGTGATTTGTCTTAAGGGCCGCAATAAAACACTTAAGCTGTTTCTTTCCTCTGAGTCGCATTCCAACAACTTAATGAGTCCGCCATGTTTTGCTCGTTATTTTTTAAAATAGACAATATTAAATTCACTCGTAATCAAAAGGTCTATTTTCAAAGCGACTTAAAGTCATGCTGTCGAACATCAAAGACCCATAACTTGCAAAGACACGTGAAACTGCTTTGATCTTTTTGATCCAGATGTGGGTATTAGAATCAGGCTCCTGCGGAAAAAATCCAGCAATAATATAATAAGGAACAAACGGTATACAGGCAAACGCTATGATGTGTATGCATCCATTGATTCTTAAAATTCTGATTTATTTTAAAATACGTGTTGTAATTTCTATGTGTTTTTATGTTTTTGACGTGCTATACATCGCAAAAAATAATGCCCATATATCCCATTTCTGATTCTCTCATAACTACGGATATTTTGCACAGCATGTAATGTTTTTAACTTACACTTAAATTTATAATTTTTAAATTTTATATTGGTAAATACAGAACGCAAAATTTAAATATGCAAGTTCCATCAATCTAAAGTAATTAATAATAATATATGAAAATATGTTTATATGTAATTAAACCTCGACAAAAAATAATACTAATAATGCTGATATACGCTGATAATAATACCTTAATTATTATTTTGCATTTGAGTTGTGTGTGCGTATATATATATATATATATATATATATATATATATATATATATATATATATATATATATATATATAATCTTTTGTATTAAATTAAATATGGTTTATATGGGCAATATGAACAATTTGATATCCTCAGCATTGCGGGTCTTTTTTATTATTATTATTGTTGCCCACTGTTCGGAGCTACTGTATAAAATATTGTTTTATCAATGTTCATGACTGAAATAATTTAAATTAATAAGAAATTTCCATAACTCACTCGTATCGATGTCCTTTTCATTTACAATTAGAGACTAACCTCTACTGTTCTGTCAGACTAATGTAGAGCCACTGTTTTTGGCTTCACACTTTCCGTCATGCGGACTGCATTAAGGTCATTTGCTCTCCACCACTCACTTATTTCAAAACGTGCCTGTTCATGTTTTGATCGAATGGGCTTTTACTGGTCATTCAAAATGCAAAATTGTATTTGCAAAAATCAGGTGACTGTCTTCTGGAATTTTATTTAGGCACACGATTTGTTATACGGTTACATTCTTTTGGGTTTAATTTTACATGTATAGCAATTGTCAGGTTATGTTGACTGGAGAAAGTCGTTGATAATCTGCTTTTCAAACAGTTTTATAAGCGCGAGGTTCATTTCACAACATTTTTAGATAAATGCGGTGTACAAGCGGCATTCTCCTCAGAGTGTTGAGACGGTAATTGCTTTAGTGCTGGAAGTCCTCAGTTGGTTTTTGACTTTTATGGCACCAAGGCGCGTTTGACGCATTCTTTTGTAAGATGCCCCCTCCCCCGCCTTCCTCTTGTCCATTTAGTAGCTAAAATTTTCAATGCAGTACAAATGGCGAAAGGAAATGCACAGACGGTTCCCTTTCATAACCAAGAAAGTCAGAGGAAACGAATAGAAAACTAATATTTAAGAGACATATACACCACATAAAACATATTTATACATAAACATACCTATTACATTTAAGCTTGTTGACTGACAACCATAAAGGAACATATGTAATAATATATTCTTTGTTTTGACGGCTTTTAAATGTAATTCTCTGTAATATAAGGATGAAATTTTCAATGCACCACGACGGTCCAAAATAACACATCCGCTGCTACACATGTGGTGTTAAGCAATGTTAAGCATAATATATAATGGGTCATCATTAAACAAGGTATAGCCTATTAACACTTACATTGTTTACTTACATTTGTAACGAAGACGCAGGAGAGTTTTAAACGTAATTCTCAGAAAATGTTTAATTGTATCATAATGGCATTCCGAGAGAAGTGACATAACTCAGCGTTTTGGTTTAAACAAAATTATTAAGCCTATCAGCCTTTAAGTGTCATGCCAATGAAGATATTTTACCGCGGTTTGTAAACGATTTTAATCGTGCGGATAATTCGAAATGGCAAGTTTTGGCCCAGTCTAACATACATTAAAATTTTAATATTTCCATAACCAAACTTAAATGCTAAAATTGTTTGTATGTTTTCCTGACTAATACTATTAATTGATGCATTGATTATTGTATATGTAGGTCATATCACCATTTTTATTTAAGAGAGACTAGAACGAATGAGCGACTGAGTAAGCGAGAGAGGGAGGACGGAAGAGAGAGAGAGAGAGAGAGAGAGAGAGAGAGAGAGAGAGAGAGAGAGAGAGAGAGAGAGAGAGAGACTGTCTGTTTTCCTTAAACATTATCAACTGAAACCAGTGGGATATGAAGCTACAAGCTACATATTCCTCCGTATACAGCGCTCTCAATTGGTGGAAACTAGTCAGGTGACGTTGTCATATTGTCTTTCCTTGAGCTAAGCCTTGGCTATAACACTTGAGTTGCGCGTCTTAAGCGGAGTGTAGGAAATTAAATTATTGAAATCCTACTGAACTAAAAAAAGAGTTCGCATAGCAAGAAGGAGACACGCGCACGAGTATATGGGAGAGGGAAATAGACATTTTGGCGCACAGTGAGGAAACGTGAGAGACTGAGCAAGGGGTATTAAGAAGGGAGGTAGAGTTGATGAGAGGGCGATAGGGGAAGGCATGAATTCGTATTTCGCGAACCCGTCACTATCCTGTCATTTATCCGGTGGCCAAGAGGTTTTGCCTAACATGCCACTAAACACGACCACGTATGATCCTGTCAGACATTTCTCCTCTTACGGCTCCACTGTGACCCCGAATCGGATTTACGCGTCCCCTTTCTATTCGCCACAAGACAACGTTGTGTTCGGGTCAAGCCGGGGACCCTACGAGTACGGATCTAACGTGTTCCTCCAAGACAAGGAAGTGCTTCCCAGCTGCAGGCAAACTAGCATGGGAATCAACGCTCAGAGCCACGTAGCTCAGGAGTACAGCCTGGAACATGGTCGAGGCGTTGCGCAGGAGCAAAAGGGGAATCAGATCCAGATCTATCCGTGGATGCAGCGCATGAACTCGCACAGCGGTGAGTTTTACGCTCCGGCCAGCTATTTTATTCTGGTGGAGAGACTCAGTTTTACGATATGCCATAGTAACAGCGCGCCTACATTTTATGACCCCATAAAACACTGCTAAATCGTCAGATTATAAAAGGCCCCTTTTAAAAGAGGCAATTCCCATTTGACCAAACTTTCCCTTAACGCAAGGGACAGGAAAAACAAAAAAACAAAAACATTGGCACATTCTGTTATTCTACAGGAATTTAAGAAAGTTTTACACACACACACACACACACACACACACACACACACACACACACACACACACACACACACACACACACACACACACACACACACACTATATATATATATATTATATATATATATATATATATATATATATATATATATATATATATATATATATATATATATATATAGTTGAATTAGATCTATTTCTGTACAATTTAATTGTTATGGGAATCAGACTTCAATAAATAACTAACGTGAGGTGAATAGAAATGTTTCGGATATTATGCAATAGTGCAAAAGAGTAGGTGGTATGTAATACTGTATTGTGTAAAATCTACATTCTTTATGACCAATTACACCAACTAAAATATATTACAAACCGCAATGTCACATTTGCAAATAAGTTATTTTCTCTGTTTTTCCACTTTTTTTTTCATTTTATACACAGGAGTTGGGTACGGCACTGACAGAAGGAGAGGTCGACAGATTTACTCCCGATACCAAACCCTGGAGTTAGAAAAGGAGTTCCACTTCAATCGCTACTTGACCAGACGCAGACGGATAGAAATTGCCAATGCTCTTTGTTTAACAGAGCGCCAGATTAAAATTTGGTTCCAGAACCGCCGTATGAAATGGAAGAAAGAGAGCAACCTGACTTCAACTGTAACTGGGACAGATTCGACGGGTGCTGCTCAGGGGGAAGAAAAACAGAGCAATCAGGAGGAGACAGAAGAAGTTAAAAAGAAAGACTAGTAGATTTGTTTTTATTTGTAAACGCCTGTTAAACTGCAACGTAACTACCTATAAACTCTCAAAAATGCAATTATAACTGCATGGACTGTGTATTCTGCTATACCTTTACATTCATTTCCTGACCATTATCACACAAATACGAGAGAGAGAGAGAGAGAGAGAGAGAAAGAGAGAGGTGATATGCAAAATTATGCTAATCACTCTTTGTATTAATGAATATGAATATGTTTTGCCTCATTTTAGGCAGTTTAGATGCAATATCACAGACGGTGTTGTTCGGCAACCAGTCTTAATATTATAGTGTTCTGTAGGCTTGTAAATAGATACTCTATGAAACAAACTGTAAACTAATTGGGTCAATGGGCTTTGTCATTGGTTTTGCAAACCGTTACCATTTCAAATGTGAAGGAAATGTAGTCTATGCACATGTGTTAATTTGTTCACGTTCAATTTTCTCCAACACCGGTGGGATGAATCATGCTACCTACGTTCTTGTGGATTTTAATAATTTCATCCCGTTAGTGCGTGGATGTACAAAACGCCTATGTACTGGCTAAATATTTACTGTTAAGCTAATTTCATACCAATTCAACATATACACTTATAATTATGCTTATAAAGTTGTCTTAAGTGAATAAAAACTGCTATGAAAATGAAGACATTCATTGTTATGCAATTACATGTCTAATATTTTGTCCAAAATGTGTATTATTTAATAAACCGTTTTAAAAACAAAACAATTTGACCAGAATCCTTATTTCCGTAAAGCGTGTTGACTGAGCTAAGGAAAATTTTTTTTATGCAAAATCAATACAATTTGGAGGTAGTTCTGAAGAATATTACTTGAATTTTATTTTTTCATAGACACAACCTCATTGGAGAAGAACTTGATACGATAATGCTCATGTATAAATTAAAATTGTTTTCCCAGATCAAAACGTAATTTTAGTACACTAGATTTCCCCCAGTACGTATAAATGAAATCGGAAACACAGTAATACGAAAAGTTTGTCTATGTAGCGTTGGTAAGATTTGTTTGAATCGACAGACTACTTCAGGCAATAAATGAAGCAGATCAGCTTCATTTAGGCAGTAAAATCACCACATACCACCACAAGTAATTTTTATTTTATAATTCTACTAGTGTAAAATCATGCTTAGTGCTAACAACGAGCCTCCCCTATGGCTAAAGATGAATACGTTTATAGGATGTTTAACAAATCGTTTATGGTAGGGTTAAACAATCTTTCAAGATATTAGTGCTACAGAACATCAACACTTATATTACTTAACAGTAGTAAAAGATGTTGCATGTGAATTGAGAACAGAAAGCACATATAGCAGCATTTCACTATAACGTCTCATAACGACAATGCTGTGCGTGTCTCAGCTTTGCCAAATATCAGACACCAGATGACGCTCTTGTCTAACTGTCTCACGCCTTTTTGCCCAAACGCTTAGACGGTCTCCATCCTACAAACTTATCGGACACGTTCCCCTTATTCATCAATAATCTCGGGGGATCAAGCCAATTTATGACTGGCCAACAGTTGCACGTGATTCTATTTAAGCATCCCATATTTGGGCATTACACGTTGCATCGTGAAAAAAGCAAGCGATATTCCGCCACCTATAAATCCTGCCCTTTTTAGGGCAAAGCCCCTTTAACTTCCAAGGGAGACAAATCAAAAACAATAAACAAGATTAGTAACAACAAACAATCTATGTATGTTGTACGCTCATTTCGGTTCTGGTGTAACTACGTGCTTCTAGTTGATTCCTTTCTTGTAGGCTACTTTGTATCGAAGTAGAATGAGCTCGTACGTAGGAAACTCTTTTTGTAACCAAACGCACGATGCACCCTCCTTTAGCATGCGCACTTTTGGTAACTATGGGGCTGTCTCAGAGTTTCAGCAATCCACTTATGCTTACGGAGGGCTCGATCTCAGTGGAGCGTTAGCTTCACAAGCCGTTTCCGAGTCTCCGAAACGGGAGGCGATGAATAAGCACAACAGTGCCAGGATCAACGCGGCACCACATCGCCAAGCTTGCGCAGCCATGGGTTCCCCAAGTCGTGTCAATACACGCGGGTACAACTTGCTCAGTCACGGACTGTTGAGCCAAAAAGCAGAGATGATTATGGAAGTTACGGAAAAACCCAGCGGCAAAAGTCAGCCCGGTGATATGGAGATCACGCCAACGATTAAGCAACAAACTAACTCGAGTGAGCTCCAGACCCAATCGCAGCCGCAGATATACCCGTGGATGACCAAGCTACACATTAGCCACGGTAAAGTTGCATCTAATGCTGTTTTATTTATTTATTTATTTATTTTATGTTGGGGGGGTTTGTTTGTTTGTTTCACGACAATAGCAAATCTGCGCATCTCATATTTTCATCATTCCATTCCATGCCGGTCTGTTCCTTCCATACTTTCTTTCTTGAGTTTTATAGGCCAAAAACAGGAAATAATAAAACTCACGGTCGTAAATTTAATAACAAAGGCACCTATTGCTCGTAAACCTGTCCCGTTACTGTGATCTGCAGCCAAATTTACTGCTACATAATTGGATAAGGGAATCAAAAATAGAAAACGATATATTTAGGTTAATATTAGTATTAGTCGTCGTCGTCGTCGTGCCGCCGTCCCCCCAAATATAGTTTCAGCTTTATCAGTGTGAAAATGAAAAAGAATGCTTTATGCACTAAAAATAATGTTCAACCTTAGATTAATTTATTGCCTATATCTTCAGCTGTAGTATTGCGCGCTGTTGTGACGGCTGGGGGTTTTAGTCCAATCAAATAATGAAAGTCGCTTCAACTAACGGTCAAATGAAACTTTATATTTTATTTTTTATTATAAAGTTTAATCAGTGCAATTTGTAGGGTATAGTTGTCAGTCGAGTCCTGCTTCCAATTCCATTCCCTCCCTAATCTTATTAAGTGCTTTGAACATTTGTAACCACATAAAGAGTCATCAGCTTCATCGACTCCAGTAACTGTATATTTTCTTCATTTCATCCATCTTACTTTAGGATTATGTAGCAGTACACCTCAGAATGCCATTAATGTGGACCTAAATATAACTGATTTGCTGAAGAACATCGCTATAATGCTTGACCTTTCCGAGAATATAACCAATATCTTTTTACCCAGACTCTGACGGTAAAAGGTCACGAACCAGTTACACCCGCTACCAGACTCTGGAGTTGGAGAAAGAGTTCCATTTCAACCGATACCTCACACGTCGCAGGCGAATCGAGATTGCCAATAACCTCTGCCTGAACGAGAGACAAATTAAAATTTGGTTCCAGAACCGTCGCATGAAGTGGAAGAAGGACTCAAAGCTGAAAGTTAAAGGTGCACTATAATGTTAAAGTGGTATAGCAAATATACCTCCAACCAAGATGAAAGTTAAAGTTCATTAATATAAATGTTTCAAAGTCCATGCTGTTCAAAACTGGCAATTTCAGATTATAATTGATATATTACGATCTTAATTTTATGTAAGTATGTAACGTATGTGCTCACAACATGTTCTGCTGACGACACATTGACAGCGGGGAGGAGCTTATTTGGGTCACACCCATCCAGAATTTACAGCAGGTTAACACGTGAACGTGCAATTCTAATTATTTAAAGAGATATTTTAAATAATTCAGTATTATTTGGTTTGCCTTCTGTATTTTATGTTTAAATGTCTGATAGGATATGTCTCTTTATAAGATGTGTCTGTAGTGATGAACTGCACGCAACAAAATGTCATATTACTCACTGTATGTTCCAATTACGCGTTAGATAGTCATTCTTTATGTACCTGTTGTGAGTAACTTCAATTTACTGCTGAAAAGAAGACTTGGAAAGTTTTTTTAAGTACTAAAGAAGGATAATTGGGTTCAAAGTTGTATTAGCATCAATGTGAGGCAATTCAGCAACAGAGTTTGCCCAGTATGATGTTAATACTCAGAGTTCAAGAGTTGCATTTTTATATAAATGTAGTTTATTAATCTACATTTTACAAATGTTACATGTGCAATGCATAAAAGAATCAAACGTGGTTGGTGCGGCCTAATAATTTAAATAAACTTATTACCAGATAGACTCTTTCAATCGTTATTCTGTCTGTTTTTAGCGAGAAACATTTACACAACTGTAGCAAAAAAGAAGAAGAAAATATCTTTCAAATACATAGGCCCTACCTATTACTCAGTGATCTCTGGTCTGGCTATGAGACGTTAGACGATAGTGGCTCCACTTTCTGATATGTAGATAGGTGAAGTGTTAATTTCAGTACAGTTAAAAAGCAAAAATGTTGTCCTTGTATCTAAATGTACCCGGAGGAGAATCGTGCTACGTACAGAAGAAATAATGAGGCACAGTGGGATCTCTCCAGTCCTATCCCTTGGGCCATTTATTTACAGTAGCGCTCAGACTGAGGCATAAAACTTTATGACCCCAATAAAGTTTTACTGCGTTTCCACACACCTCTCAAACAGTGACAACTGCTTCCTTTTTCAGCAGACGATCGGAAGTTTGAACATTTGTGACGGCATCAAAGACATTTCACCCAGATCTACATTTAGTGTAAAGAATGTATTTGATCCAATTGATTTTTTCATACACCCTACAATAAACTACAATACGCAAAAACTGTTTTAGCGTTTTTGTCAGAGACCATCAAATGGCTGTGTGCATTCATTGTATTAGATTAGGCCTACTATTATTATTTTTTTATTTGTCTTTTACATGTATTGATATCGCTTTTGCATTGTAAGTCACCTATGTCTGAGATAACAGCTAAATTATTTGACTGACCGTATAAATGTAAGTATTTTTTTCGCACAAAGTACCTAATCCTACTAAATTTGATCCTCGAGTGTATGGACCTTAAAAAAACGAAACAAACGAAATTTTTTTTTTTTTTTTTTTAGATTAAACGTACAGGCTTTTTAGCGCTTACTCACCTAAACTGGAGTTTCACGGAATTTCCATGTCGTTGTGAGTTTCAACACTTGCTCTCTCGACTATTACGCACACTTTCGGTGCAACAGTGGCTACTAAGTTGCTTTTTAAAAGAAGGCCGCCTTTTTAGCTTTCTCTCCACGTATTTTGAAGTTTTGAGGGTTATTTATGCCAATTGCCTTAAGCAGGACCTGCGAGTGGTTCATGGAGAGCACGTGGGGTCATTAGAGTGGGTTTTATGGCCTGGAAGACCTGACAAACCCTCAATATATTTACATCATATATAATCTTAACTGTCCTCAATCGCAGCTGTTGGCTGGTCGTATCTTCGAAAGAGAGAGCGGCTTTAGGGCGGTCAGTACGCTTTTACTCGTGTCAGACTACGTGGTTCGGCAAAACTCGTCTCTCGTAAATGGATCCCTGGCGATCGCAGTAAGTTGATAATCTTGTTTTTTTCCCGTTTCAAATTAAATACGTATTCTCCTTTGCAACACTCCCGGGAATTATTCAGTGCCTGTAATCCAATAGTTCTTTTTGAGAAATTGATTCGGGAAGTGCTTAATGTGCTCTGTTTTTGTTTTTTGTTTTTTGGGTTGGTTTTTTTTTTGTAAATTATTTCTCCATCGATTCTGGAAAGTTTAGAAATTACAGCTTCTTGAACTGTTATCCTTTTTAATCAGGAATATCTTGAGTTTATAAAAAAAAATCCGCACTTGTGCTGCATGGCTTATTACACATATGCTGCACATACTTCCCAAGTTGTCTCAAGGTTTTCGACACAGCATGGCTCAGAATTAATACATATATTCGCGTATACGTGTGTGAAATTAGTAGGTTAAGCCATAATCTCTGCTTGTCGTGGAGGAAGTGGCATTAGGAGCTTGTAAGTATTTTAAATCATCTTGTATTGGGTTGCAGATGAGAGCACAGAGCGCACCACATAGATCTTTAGATGAGACATTATGGCGGGTCATGTGCAGGGCAGACCTGCAGTGTTGTGCAGTGGGGTCATGTACAGGGCAGTGTGAACAACAATGCACAGCAACAAAAGTCAATACTCGCTTTTTGCTCTTCAAATTTCCCTGTGTTTAATCACGATACACGAGTTAGCTTTATATATATATATATATATATATATATATATATATATATATATATATATATATATATATATATATATATATATATATATATATATATATATATATATATATATATATAGCTTTCAGAGATGTGAGTAACATTTCATACGCTGACTATTACCAAGCAAAAACTTACAGTCATTACAGTTAAATGCTCGATATTCTGTTTGTTCGATTTAGAGAAGAGGCCCTGCTAGACTAATGAGTGTATGACAAGTTTAAGACATTTTTTATATTATCATTGAATGTTACATGCTAATGTAGTCTCACATTGCTCTAATGATTAGGAAATTAACTTACGTTCTGTGATGAGAAATTAATAATTGTAACCTAATATAAATATTTATAAAATGTTCTAAACCATATTTGTAAATCATGTTTCTGCAGTGCCCTAAGAAAATATCAGTAGCTATTTTATCTTCCGGAGCAATTTCAAGTTCATGAAGAACTCTGATTAGTCAGTGAGTTTATTTCAAGTTGTAAAAAAGTAAAACGTGCAATGCGATAGTTGAAGAACATTTGTGGGATTATTTGAATAAAGAATTATTTGTCTTTAACGCCATGTTGATGCGGTAAAATCATTAGCATTATTGTCCAGTTTTTCTTTTTTCTTTTGTGTGTGTGTGTGTGGGGGGGGGGGGGGGAGGTGTTCGTAATCGAAGATGATGATTAATAAACTGTTAACAAGGAAACTTAATGTAACGGTAGACAAACTGTTCCAAGAATGTTATTAATAGTGTACATCAATTTATGGCAAAGCTACTGTACATAAGGACTACTACTACTACTACTACTAGAAATAATAATAATAATAATAATTATTATTATTATTATCTCAACAACAAGGCCTATAAATGATAATAATAACTATTATTATTATTATTATTATTATTATTATTATTATTATTATTATTATTATTATTATTATTATTATTATTATTATTATTATTATCATTATTATATTATTATGATGATGATGATGATGATGATTATTATTATTATTAACAATAACGATAGTCCCTGTGGTTCTATCATCTTGATGATTGACAGCCAGACCCTGCCCATGATAAAATGGTTACAGAAGATCATTTTTATATATAGAATAATTATAATAGATTATTATTATTATTATTATTATTATTATTATTATTATTATTATTATTATTATTATTATTATTATTATTATTATTAAAATGTATTAGCTGTATATATCACCACAATGCATGTTTCATTTACGGTGTAGTATGTCTTGAATTTAGAGAGAGAGAGATTGTAGAAAGGGGAGCCCATTCTGTCTTATAGCTTCTAATACCATTGAGTTGTAAATACCATGGCCATTCAGAAGGCGTTTCTCAGGGAAGCTAAATGGATGGGTATGTTTTTTCCTCATAGATAAGACAAGGGCTTGAGTGCTGTGTTAAATGTATGGTTCCATCAAATAATTTTGTCAGAATTTATTAAAAACCTGATTGGTTTATTTTTAATTTAACTGTAAGCTTTTAGTTGGACAACCAGCTGCCCTTTGACTATCATAAGAAGACATGTTTACTTCCCTCAAATATTACTGCAATGTTTCAGAAATGTAAAGGTTACTGTGTGTATGTGAGTGGGAGCAGTCACTATCTTGTCTATTTATTTCATTCGTTAAACCAAGTGTATAATGGCATGTATTAAACCTAATTGTGTACATACTGTCTCACTTTCAGACGAGGGAATTTCACAGCTTACCAGAGTCTAGTCTTATAGGTCTCCGGGCAAATAAGACATCAGGTTGTTTATTTCTTACAGCTGTGATAGTGAAGGTTACAGTTAATGTAAGAAGTCGATAATTGTATTCTACATAAAATACTATGTAAGTGTGTTAACATAAGGCATAAAATAATTTAAAAAAGAAATACTATGTTAGCTCTTAGGTTTTAGCATCAGCTGTATTTCTCAAACATTTCTCTGAAAATGAAGGCCAACGTGAAGGTGAGAACAATGGTACACAACTACCTGAAGGTCGTGGTGGCCTGCATTATTATTATTATTATTATTATTATTATTATTATTATTATTATTATTATTATTATTATTATTATTATAGTAGCAGATGTGGTTTGAAATCATTGTGCTTGTTTCTAAATTCATACAAGTGTGGCCTTTGTGGGTGCTGCCCTGAGGCTGAGATGGGGGTCATGTTTCACATGTTTTAACAACATAAAGTTTAGTCTATTCACTTATGATTCACAGGTGATATTGACTAAAATAGTTGATAAGAGTTTGTTTAAAATAGATTTGCGTCTCTTTATGGACTCATTGTTTATTCAGACCTTAAAATCTATACTTTAAACCTTGGGATGGATAAATAACAGTGTTTTCAGTGCTCAAATACAGATATTATGTATACAGATATTATGTATTATGTATGTTTAAATAGTATCTTTATTAGAGCATGCAAGAAAAGTCAACCTCAGTGTGCATAATTTGCATAATTTATAGGCTTTGCCAGAATGTAGGCATATTTGTTTGTAATGTCCATGTTAATTCCCAAGGAAAAAGAAAGCAGAAACAGTTTTTAAAACGACTTCGGGTTAATGCATTACACTGATGTTTACTCCACCAAGCTATTCCATGTAGGCCCATGTGATGAATACATGAATGCATGCATTTTGTGTTTAGATTACTTTATTTTCAAAATATGATTTAAATATATGATAAGGAAACATATCATTTAAGTCTTAACTTTGGTGAAAAGCTCAGGAATGTGGTAGAGCCCAAGAGCCCAGAGGAGCCAGTTGACTCCCACTAGAGTTGTATCAGGAATGACCCCCGGGGTCTCTATCCAGGAACTACTGGAGAAATTATATCTCACATTTGGCTTAGGAAAAGTATGGGGATCCTCCAAGAGGATCTGGAATCTATGACAGTCTTACTTGACTCTCTCAACCTCTTCACAACCTTCAGCAAGAAAAGTACAAGAACAAATTCATTAATGAATCTTAAGTCTGTACTATTTTTTAATCAATTATGAATTAAATACATCCATCTATCCATCCATCTTCTACCACTTACTCCTTCTTCAGGGTCGCGGGGGAACCTGGAGCCTATCCCAGGGAGCATTGGGCACAAGGCAGGGTACACCCTGGACAGGGTGCCAGTCCATCGCAGGGCTCAATCACGCACACTCTGAATTAAATATATATTTAATCATTTTCAAATGCACTCTACATTTTAGCTCCGACAATATTTGCACAAAATTGCAAATGGTACGTGCATGATTTATTTATGTCAATAACAGGACATGAGTAGTGGACAACAAAACGAAAGTAGGGAAATCAGTTCAAAGTCTAATGTGCATTCAATTTCAATTTCACTAGAAGATATATAATTGAGCAAATAAATGTGGTGTCCCTTCTTACATCCTTTGCAATCTTTTTTAATGTGCATTTTAACTCTCTGAATAGGATATTAAACATAAACGGCCATTAGGGGGTGCTGTTATATATCCTTCTGTTGTTTTTCTCCTGCATTCAGGGTCAGTTTGCTGTCCTACTTTTTTGGCTTTAAGAGGAAATAACCTTTGGTAATAGTGACACTATAATAGTGACAGACCCTTTAAGGAGAATGGAAAACCACCCAGGGCATTTTGATAGGGCATGCAAAGGAATGACAAAAAACAGGTTTACATGTCAAATCTGCCTCTGAGAGCTGCCCACATTCTGTTCATGAATAAGTTCCTGTTTTGACAGGAGAATACATGTTTCAACGAGTCACCTGTTATTCACACAGCACACTAATGTTCCGTAATTCCAATGATAAGAAACACTTGGTTTATTTAATGCATTATGTGACTCTTTGTGATTAATGAGTTGGAGAATGCCATTTGGCTCACTGAAACAGTTTATGTCACGGCAATAGATCTATTTCACATTTGTGAATATTCTCCTGATGTGGTTTTAACAAAATCCACATAGTTACCAACCACCAAAATGTAAAATGAAAACAACCATTTAAGGCATAAATGTGGACACTTTTAAATTTAAGCCAATCTAATTATTTTACATTTAAAGAGACGATTTCATTGTATGAAACTGGTTGAATATTTTGCTGCTATTGTATTAGTATGTCTCTAAAAAAAGGTCTGTAGGGTATAAATAATGCATAGTCCAAAACTGACTGTGACACAGTTCTATATACATTTGCGTACTGCCCCGAAAGAGTTGATTTGCGTTCGTAGGTCAATTAGTGCCAGAAATAAACTAATCCATCAAGGAAATAATTCTGATAGCAGGAGCTACATACATATAATTGTCCCAGTTAAGAGAATAATGCCTTAGGAGAGTTTACTAATTTCACTAACGTGCTTAATGCACTATTTTGCACTATTATAGGCTACTGGAAGTCAAGATTTTTGTTTCCCTTTTAATACATATATTTCACTGTCTCTGCTCTACTCGTGCTCTCTTGCTTTCTCTTTAGTATATAAGGAACAGAAAAGCTAGCATGAAAAAAAGAAAAGCTAGCATGAATGACAGAACGCATTGCTATACCTGTAAGTCTGCGTTTATATATATATATATATATATATATATATATATATATATATATATATATATATATATATATATATATATATATATATATATAAATCAGCTGAATGTGCTTTAAAATTATCTTCATCTATATTTTAGCAAAAGTTTTGAGAAATCAAGCCAATGTATATATATATCTCAATGATGACCCATTCTAAAATACTTCAAGCGTTTTCTTATTAAGGTTGAGATAGAAGTATAGAATCAGACAACTATAACGATGTAATTGTAAGGTCAGAGATTTGGTGTAAACCAGCCAATTCACCTAGTGATCCAAAACTAATTATTCTTAATACAATTTAATGTGTAAAACGATGAAGTTTACAACTACTAGTAATTAATATTATTCCATGTCTAAACATACAGAACAGTCAGGAAGACAGAACTGTAATTTTGGAAACTGTATCGAAATTTGAAATATAGATATAGACATTTCCCGTAAGCATCTCCGGCACTTTAGGATCTTAGCTAGTTTGCTTTAGTCGCTTTAATGGAACAGAAAATACTTTAACTAATTCATATAGCTTGACCCTTTATCTTGCCAGAAATGTTTAATAAATGTTAGACAGCTTTTACATCTACTACCAAAGTGCTGATGTTATTTAGATAATAAAATATTTTGAATAAATCGAAATTAATGTGTAAATTTTAAGCTAGATAAATGTTTATTAGTAATGAGTGGCATGAAAATATCTATCTATCTATCTATCTATCTATCTATCTATCTATCTATCTATCTATCTATCTATCTATCTATCTATCTATCTATCTATCACAAAAAAAGTAATTGCAAAAAGGAACAATCAAAGACATACAAATGAAACATCAAGTAAGCCCGCGGGACTCGTTTTTTACCCCAAGTCTCTCAATAACTAGTTATTGAGCTTGTGCGGGATCTAAGGCCATTTGTGTGCAGAAGGAATTCATCGCTGTTCGCTCATCAATAACAGCTTGGCAGTGAACTATTGGAACGAGTCAAACGCGTGAGGTGAATCTCGGGTCAGGCTGTCTAACTAATATTAAAATGCGTCCGCAGCAGAGGAACTGGCTCAAGTGGGTGGATGAGGGCGTTTTCAGCCTGGAGGGGGTGGACTGTGGAAAAAAAAATCCCACCTACCGTAGACTCAAATGGTTAGCCTATCTAAACCTAGAGGAAGCAGATGAAGCGAGTATTTGTTTCTTAGTAGAGCATTTTGATGTTCCTGTAACGTCTGGAAATCGGTTTGGCCTTAACAAAGTTGAACTTTATTTGACGTGATTAGGCGTGAATTATTTGATGCAGCTTCAACTAGGCCATGACCTATAGAAGAAGGTGTACACAGAGAAGGTGATATGTTATCTGCCTCTAAACCTGTTTATAAACTGGAGGGGAAAATGCAAGGCATGGACATGCAGGTTACCGAGCGGTCATATGGTAATAACACGCACAATAAAACCCCGGGGAACAACAGAAACTTATTTTTCACCAGTGCTGTCATGCGCGTGCTTTGTGCACGGCGTGTTTCTGCCTGAATATTCATGTGGGGTGCACCTAGGAATTTGCAGTTTGATAGAAAATGACTCTGGAAAGAGATGCCCCCCCCCCCACACACACACGGCATCTTTGGCTCTTTGTTGCATGTACGTATGTGTGTGCCTGTATTTGTCTGCATAACTCTGAAGAAGGGAGCGAGTATCAAAAACAATTTAACTAATGTTGACATTCAAGGCATGACTTTTTTTCAGATCATTTGTCTTCAAGATTTACCTGGAGTGCATTTATTGTCTAAAACATGCAACACAGAAATCATAATTTCATTACACATTAAATTAAATCTGTAAATAAGGTTGTAAATTAGGTTGCAAAACAAAATTTGTGACCAGTCCACGCTTCTGTAGTGACATTTCCGTAACACAATTTATGCATTAAATTCGCATTTTCCGGGTTATAGTTTAGCATATAGTATTTATGTGCAGAATTTTTACAGTCCTCTGCTAGTAAAACTTTTTGTTCAGCCCCGCCCCCTCAGACCATCCACATAGATTACGCCCCTCAAAACGTTACAAAGAGATATGCTTCAAAAACCTTTGCTTATAATCGTGTGTTTAGTCATTCGTACAAATGAAGCGTGAAAGTTGCACGTTTCAATATGTAATTCGAACTAGCATGAATATTTCCAACCAGGAATGTTAATGTAGAATACAAATCACACTGTACAAGCACACTATGCAGATTTACGAATGTCGTGATTTCGAATGTGCAAGTTCCAGGACACTTTGGTGATTGTGAAAATTTGCCAATATCAATATGTTTTCATATGCATGTCGTGGAAAACATGCCGCATCTTAAATGAGACTAAAATAGGCTAAATCAATTTCGTCGTGTTAACAAAAGCAAAATTGAGCGGCTGTGGCAAAGGAAATATTACTTTGTTCCTGAATACAAATTTTTCATAAAAACCTTTGTAACAACGTTTCTTTTCTTTGTAGAAAGATGACGCTTAATGAAAAGGGCAGGGTGGGGGGTGGGTTGGTGGTGGTGCTGGTGGTGGTGGTGGTGCTGGGCGGGAAGGAGAGGGGGTGCTACTGCTGAATGTTGGCCTGATCAAGCCTGTATTTCAGTATTTCTTTATGTGACCTTTTGCAGCCATAACAGAAGACGTATCTCAGTAGTTGTCTATATGTACCCTGTAGAACCGAATTTGTGTCTAAAAATAAAAACCACAAATACGTCTCTACAGGAATACATGGGCGACTTGAAAACCACGAAAAAGAGTTTGGTTTTGTTTTCCCTCAAAACGGCTCAAAACTATTAATAAATAATGGACTCTTTCTGCAGTGATGCAAAGATAAGAATAGGATGACTGACGATAGTGTGAGGTCATATCACTTGGAAAAACTAAACGTGCTGCCTGAACATGTGGGCTGTGTTTTCAGCTTTTTAAGAATGATTTCGAGTTTTTATAGCTCAATAAAACCATAAAGTCTCCCTACCAAAACTATTCACATTGCTTTTGTGGTTACTCTATAAACTCCACCAATAAGATGAAATTTCTACACCTATATTGATGAAGTATTACCAACAAATGACGTTTTTTAAGACCTCTCAACAACAACAACAACAACAACAACAACTACAACAAATACATAATAATAATAATAATAATAATAATAATAATAATAATAATAATAATAATAATAATAATAATAATAATAATAATAATAGTTATTATTATCATTTATAGGCCTTGTTGTTGAGATAATAATAATTAAAATAATAATAATAATAAAATAATAATAGTTATTATTATTATTTATAGGCCTTGTTGTTGAGATAATAATAATTAAAATAATAATAATAATAATAATATGTAGAAGAAGAAGAATAGTAATTATATTATTATCAGCATTATTATTATTATTATTATTATTATTATTATTATTATTATGATTATTATTATTATTATTATTATTATTAAGCCCTTGCTTTATTGGTATAACTACTGCTAGTAAGTATTCCGACTCGTTAAATGGTAAAGCTGCAGCAGGTGAAATCACTCCTCCCTAGTTAAGTTTCAGTTCATTCAAAATAAGATGTGAGTAACTATTTTAACACAATTTATTTGGGAGCCGTTGGCAACCAAATGGCAACTGATGGTACAAGTGTGGCAAAAAGAACGGGCCTCTCGCGCACGCATACGCACGAGAGAGAGAGAGAGAGAGAGAGAGAGAGAGAGAGAGAGAGAGAGCTTTGCTACACAATGGCGGAAAATTAAAGGTATGTCTGCGAAAAGCGTTGGTTCCTTATCCGGGGACTGCTTCGAATGCTGCCATTGGGCCGCGACGTCACGTGGTCAAAGTAACTTTACAGGGTTGCTCGCTAGTAGGAGGGCTTTATGGAGCAGAAAAACGCCAAAGCTAGAAAAATTATTTCCCACTCCAGAAATTAATGATCATGAGCTCGTATTTGATGGACTCTAACTACATCGATCCGAAATTTCCTCCTTGCGAGGAATATTCGCAAAATAACTACATCCCCGAACACAGTCCCGAATATTACGGCCGCGCCAGGGACGGCAGCTACCAGCATCACCACCAAGAGTTGTACCCTCCGCGGGCAAACTACCAGGAGCGCCAGTACAACTGCGCCAGCATCCCCGAGCCCGATGCCCAGAGAGGACATGGACTACCTCATTCGGGCCACCTGCTCGGGAAAGGGCAGCCTGTCTCATGTGAGCCCCCCCAGTTGCCCCTGTCCCCGGCCACTCCACCGGCAGCCTCCTCAGCCTGCAATCAAGCCACTCCGGAGCATCCCAACAGCACAGCATCGGCCAAGCAGCCAGTTGTTTACCCATGGATGAAGAAAATTCACGTCAGCACCGGTATGTAACTTGTGTAGCGCCCAAAGCTTCCCCCTTCTTTCTAACTCTCTCACACACTCTCTCTGCGTCTACCTCACTCCTCTTTTTTTTACACTCATTCGCCTGACCGGCCCCTGCCATGATAGGATAGAAGCCTTTGAAATGGCACAATTGAGGCGGATTTACGACTCGGCATTGGTAATTACACCCGCCATAAATTTTATAGCCGAGGTATACTCTAGGCAGTCGTATCGCCATGTGGCTCCTCGCGCTGTGTATGCGTGCGAGAGGGAGGGAGAGCTGGGACTATAGAGCGAGAGAGAGAAAAAACTAAGGTTTATTGTGTTGCATTAATAATTCAGGCTGAATTTAGTATGAATGTTAGCCTCATTACTAACAGCTGCTTAAGTTTTTAGATATATCTATCCCCCGCCAATCCTTCTATACCGTCACAATTTCTTTCCAAACACGCTTGTTTACCTACTCCTTCCCTCGCTGCCTTTTCTTTTCTTTCTTTCTTCCATTCCCCTCTGCTTTTCCTCTTTCCAGTGAACTCTAGTTACAATGGAGGGGAGCCCAAGCGGTCTAGAACTGCTTACACCCGTCAGCAAGTGTTAGAACTGGAGAAGGAATTCCACTATAATCGCTACTTAACGCGACGAAGACGTATCGAGATCGCTCATTCCCTGGTTCTCTCCGAGAGGCAGATAAAAATTTGGTTTCAGAACCGCCGGATGAAGTGGAAAAAAGATCACAGGCTACCAAACACCAAAGTCAGATCCTCATCCTCCGGCATGTCCTCCGGCTCCAACACAGGCTCGTCGGCAGGCGTTGTAGCGGCCGCCTCGACCAGTAACACCATGGCAGCCAACGAGGAGCTCTCCGGATCCGAGCGAGAGGATATTACGAGGTTATGAGAGAACTATTCCTCGGAGAGAAGGAAGGGAACAGCTCAAAATGACTGATTTATTTATATAACAGGATATATATTTTTTGCTTTTGTTTTTCCACTTTATTATATTTTATTTTATTTTATTTTTGGTAGGTATATTGTGCGCCCGTAGGGTTTGCTTTAAGTCCACAGTTATATAAAGTGCATGTTATATAGCATGGATTATTGCGAATACCTATTACGTTTACGCGAAACAGGGTTTAATTTATCTACTGAGACAGGATGTTTTTATCTCCTGATAAAAGGGTTTTTGGACAAGGCAGTTTATGGACACTATATTCATGTTATTGAGGGCCTCTGTGCCCAGCTGCCAAGTGAAGTGCACAAATGTTCTATTTATTTCACACACGAGACTGAAGGAAGTTGCTTTTATACTGTACATGAAAAAAAAATATTCCGATAGAAAATTGACCTTGAACGTCTTTGTTAATCTGAGAACAACATGCTGTGACTTAAGTGTCGTTATGAAAAGGTTAAAATCTTAAATTATCTTTTTCATTTGTTGTGATGGCGTTGTGTTTAGGCTATTAAACCAGATTATTGTGAGATGCAATAAATCGACTTTAGTGTATTTGTGATAATATTGGTCAATAAAAGTAAGTGTCTGTTAGTTTTACATAGGTTTGGTGGGTGAATTTTATTAATGTGTAGCCTAATGTAAGCTGCATTTTCGCGCCTATATTTACAGGGACATAGAAACATACAATCTAAGGGTTTAGTTAAAAATATAACTAACATATTAGCAAGCTCCATATTTCATTGTCATTTTAAATAAATTGAGGTTTAAGATATCCACATAACTTTGCATTTTAAGAGCTAGGCTTATACAATTATAACTTTGGTGTATTCTATTCATTAAGAAAATCTCTTGGTTCTCCAATACTCTGACTAGAACGTTAACTGTTTGCTAGCATTGCATGCAATGCATTAAACATAAATAATTTCTTAAACTGGAAGTGGTCCACCGTACCACATTGTACAATGGGTTGTGTGAGAGGGCAAAATGAATCACTCTTACATGCATTCGATTTGCTTGGCATATATTTGGGGCTTTTTAAGTGGGGCTCTTCACTTTCTTGCTTATTACTGGTTGGAGCCTGGCTGCACATGTCTCTGAAATTCAGTGGCAATAGTCAAGAAATGAACTACAACCCCACTCTCTTCCAGCAGGGCACGGATAATACTTCACAGCACTACTATAGTAAACAAAGACATAGATTTCTGTGTGACTATTTGGGTGAGAAATTTTCTCTTTACTCAAAGACAAACAAGGTAACACCTCGATGTGCAATTGTTAAAAAAAACAAGGATAAATAAGGCCGAAAAAGGAAATGAATAAAATTAAACTAATGTAAATGGGATTATAAAATAACTTGAACTCAGTACCCATAAAAAAATTATCCTTAGATTTGAGTTAGTATCTGTGGTGCCTGGGGAGAGTATGTAGATAATTGCAATAATTATTTTACTAATAATTTTGTGTTATGAACTGTGGCACACTCCAAGAACATGTGCAACTTGTGTAAGTTTGTAGTGTGTAAAAGGTATCAAAGAATTTCAAATCCGGAGTCTTCTCCATCAATACTATTTATATTACAGGTATGACAAAACACGTTAAGGCGCCTTAGAACAATGCATTGTTGCTTGTGTGGTTCTAAGTCTGTTTACATCACAATGTCAACAACAGTGAATCGTTTATGCATTCTTGAAGAATTAAATATTTTAAGTTATAAATCTTAGGTTGCTGGGAATTATATACTTCCCTAGGAATTAGTCCTTCTGAAAAGAAAAAAGTGGCACTTGGTATCGTCTGAGTCAACGTCATTACTCTGAGCAGCCCAAGGGCTGGTCTCATGGAAAACACACACACGCGCACAACACACACACACACACACACACACACACACACACACACACACACACACACACACACACACACACACACACAAACAGAAAGGCCTATCGAATTGCCATGTGTCTTAACAAAAGATGAAGAGACATTCAAAAGGCGAAGCCGCTGATTTTTGTCTATTTTTTCGTGTATTTGTTGTTTTGTTTTGTTTTTTAAACAATGAACAGTTGCACCTGTGCCGTTATGGCGAAAGCGTTAAAAACGCTATTCATTGGCCCCTTCAGTGACAAATCTGACAGAAAAGATCCACAGAAATAAGAAACGGGGTTGATTAATAGTAAATCGCTCTCACTTGAATGAAGATTATACAACGGCTTGCTAGGTGGGGGGCTGTGAGGCACAAAGGAGAGAGGTATTCTAGACCATCGATCATCTGCTACACCAATAGTCATTTGTGATTCAGTGGGGTTGAACATAGGTGGGCCTACTAGAAATTGCGGGCAAATTTAAATGGGATTCTGCGGATTTGGGAGAATGCAAATTTACCAGGAAAAGTCCTGCTTTTTGGTTAACCTGTCCTGACATGGCCACGACTTTGGAAAAGCACTAAAAAGCTCAGGCCCCGCATTCTGTGGCCATTATGTGCGTGGACAGCGGAGAGAAATGAATGTGCCCAGCTCGCAGCATCCCGACAAGTTCTTTCGAGAGGCTGTCGCCTCCATGGCGGGAGGCTGAAAGGCTACTTTATAGAAGTTTGGGGCAAGTCTTAGGAGTCGAGTTCACGTTGGGGACACATTTTCTGTCCCATTAGTTTCGTTTGAACTAAGCTGGCCAACCTTTCCCACCCTGTGACCCGACTCTCTCTCTTTCTCTCAACGTGTACTTTCTGTGCGCGCCCTCATATGCTTCTTCAGAATTAGCAAGTTTGCTATATCGATGTAACAGCAGAGAAGACACATCTGAATGTGTTGGCCTTGCTTGCCAAAGAAGTAGTAAACTCATACTCGCTCGCATAGGACTGGTTTGAGGGACATAGGAAAATCGTAACTTCTACGTTGACTTGTGAGTAAGATCCCAACATAACTTAATAACGTTTTTTGGTTGTGTGTGTGTGTATGTGTGTGTATATATATATATATATATATATATATATATATATATATATATATATATATATATATATATATATATATATATATATATATATATATATATATATATGTATATGTTATATATATATATATATATATATATATATATATATATATATATATATATATATATATATATTATATATATATATATATATATATATATATATATATATATATATATATATATATATAATCAGGAAAATTAAGTAGGAATAAGATTTGTCTTAAATTAATAATAAAATCAAATTAAGCGGTCAGACACGTACATAATTCGTTAATTTTGTATTGATTAAAACGAATTAATTAATTAATGGATTAATGGCAATTCATATTAATTCGTACTCAAAGTTATATCACCAACTTATAGCCAACTTATGAAACAACTATCACCTTGACAAGTAGAGATTCAGCTAATAAAATATAGACTATTGACACCGATAGACCGGTTGATGCCAAAATGTTGTCCATAAATAAATGCATACACTTATAGCCTTACAGCTCCAGGGATCTCTGTTCCATCGTGAGCACGGCTTACTGTCTGTGTGAACCTTTATGTTTTCTCTGGGTTCTCCGGTTTCCTCCATCCGGAGTATGTGGTGCAATCCAGTGTGTATTCCTGCTTCACACCCAGTGTTTCTGGGCTCTGGTTTCACTGTGACCTTAACCAGGAAAAAGTAGTTACTGAAGATAGTCGTACACTTACATTTTAATACATTACATTACACATAGAAATAGGCAGTGTTGCTGCATACTCCTCTTCCAAACCACGTTGAGGTATGACATGCTCAGATTACATCCCAGATGTTAAATTGTTAAAAACTTTTTCTTTTTCTTTTTTTTTTTTTTAAACAAAGATCCTAAGTTAACCACAACCTTTCAACTTCAGCTGAAAGCTGATAAACATTGGGTATCCAATTTACAGTTTTGGAAGAAGGAGTACCTAAAAGTATGTGAAATGTATGTGTATGGAAACCTATATGATGAAATGTAAAGTGTATTATTTAAACAAACAGTTTGAATGCATTATTCATAATGATGCAATTGCAGCTATATTCAGTATGTATAAAGTATCGTTCGTTTGATTGCTTAAATTATTTGGCACTCAGATGTCAGTATAATGTAACGTGATTGGCATCTTGTCTAAACAAAAGGACAATTGGATATGACTGAACTGCGCTGTCATTGGCATGTTGAATTCATAACTTGAAAAAACCCATGTCTCCTATTTGCCAACATATATATTTTAATATTATTACCGCTAATACGTAATTCAATTAATAGGTCAAACAAAAAATAATCGAAGAAAGTTGTTGCTATGAATTGAATATAGTATACTATCTGGACCACATAAGTCGGCTGAAATATCAAACTAAACTCATCCGATAACAAGTTGAATCTCACCAACACAATGAACATACAATGTGCTTCATGTATGTTGTGCAGCAACATACTGACAGTGATGACGGACATCTTTAAGCAATAACCTTGGTGCAGACTCTTCAGATTAGTTTACATTTCAGGCTTCTAGAGGAACCGAGTATATTCACAGTTATTGAATAAAGAGACTCGTTAGAGTGTTAGTGAGGCAAAGTGTGACAAATATTGCGTTCAATTAAATAATAATAATAATAATAATAATAATAATAATAATAATAATAATAATAATAATAATAATACATATTAACTAATAAATCCCCGGACATTTTACAAATTAAATTATTTAACAGGAAAAGTAGCCAATGCTATCGAATACTTCATTACTATCACATTAAATATTCGACAGTAGGCTATAATTTAGACAATTCTATAGTTATAGCAATCCAAAGACGGATCCTCTCATAAAATCTTCAACTTTTTCTTTGGGGTGCATGCCTCTTAAAATGTATTAAAATGTCAATTCTGCATCCTGTAACCGTTCACGATTATAATAAAAATTGTATTTCTTTTTGTTGTATGTAAGCCTTCTTAAGCACAATTTAGCTCGTGTTGAAAGGTTCCAGTGCTTAGCATTGTTACGAGGTGGTCTGTGTAAACGAAGCCATGGCAGCCGCACAAAGAAAGCATAAAGTTGAAGCGGAGGTCAGCGTGCTATTTTCCAGAGCCGTAGCCTTTTGCACGTCGACCAGCGCATATCAAATAAACCATGAATTCCCAGTCAGTTTTACCCAAATATAGATATCCTCGTGTCTTGGTCGGAAATTGTCTATAAGGGCTAATTTTTGCTGTTGTTTTATATGTATATTTCTGTAGTTTATGGAGAATGTGAGCAATGTTTGCACATCAACCAGGGGCACTGGCTAACACAATCTCCATAATCATTGTTCGTTGGTCTTGCCCCTTAACCCTTACACTTGCCGTGACCTCGAGCTGAGCCTAACAACCTTCTGTACAGAAAACCAAAGGAAATGGAGAGCAAGGCAGTAACAGCAAATGTAGGTTGCGCCGAGGATAACAGTAAAAGTTAAAACAGTAAAAAGCATCATCATCATCATCATCATCATCACTATTATTATTATTATTATTATTATTATTATTATTATTATTATCATTATTACTTCAACACGGATGATATGTTCGCTGCGATGAGTCAAATATGTAGGTTGATTCTTATTAGAAAAAAAATAAGAAAGAAATTTATTTCCTTCGATAGTAAAAACATCTTTTTTTTACATTGTTTTATACGAAAATTTAGGCGTCAACTTTGAAGCTAGCCTGCACACAGATTCTTCATTTTAGTGCCGTTAGCCAGCGATATACCTTGTTTTGAACTCACAAAGTAAACGAAAATGATCAAAGTTTAAAGTGTAACGTGTAGACACTAAGCTAATAATTTTCTTGCTCATTTTTGAGTTTAACCAAATTCCAGGAATGAAAACAGATTCCAGGAATAACTCTTGTAACCCGGAGATCAGAGATTTGACGGTGACACTGTGTTCCTCACAACGCGGTTAGTACATAATCTATCTGTTACAATAGCTCTATTAATTTAAAAGCACTTAAAAAGATCTACAAAACCTGCATTTTTAAAAGCAGTTTAATTATTATTTTTTTATATTGCGTATGTTAGAGCATTCATTTATTGTTGCATTTAAATTTTCTTTTAGTCATAAATGTTAACTAAAAAAAAAAAAAAAAAAAGCTAGACAACCAAACACATTCTCCAAAAATGGACATAAATCTTAGGCACTCTCTAGGAAGAAATGATTTCGAATAATAATAACATTACTATGTAGTACGTTATGACAATTTTACTAACCCCATCATATATATATATATATATATATATATATATATATATATATATATATATATATATATATATATATATATATATATATATATATATACCTATATCCCTTATTGAAAGAGCATTGTGGTGGAAAACGATTCTCTCGTAGACCCAAAGGGTTATTTGAAATGCTTTAATGAAGTCATGAGGTGAAGATGTGATATTAATTTAAAACGCTGTGTCGTGTATAGTTCCTTTGGGTTTCTATGTCAAAAGAACAAATCAAATGCAGCCGAAAACTAATGCACGAGTAGTGGCATCATTTCAAGTATATCTATTGATAATTAAATATCAGCTATCGTGTCATAATTAAATATCAGCTATTTCACACCTGAATACGACAGTGTGTTTGGCCAAATAGTATTTTCCCTCTAGGGTCTAGTCTTTCATGTATGCAAAGTTATCCTCTTCATTTTAAATCTTTGAGTTATGTAGACAATAAAAGGCAAAGACGCCAACTTGTGAAGAGATCAGATTTAGGTATGTACAGCGTATGGAGGTAGGGCTTTCAAACAGGAAATAGACGTGGACTCTCTCTCTCTCTCTCTCTCTCTCTCTCGCAGGGAGAGAGAAAGACAGATTAGGCAAAACGATTGGGATCTGGAATGGTAACGATGCACGCCATTGTGCAAGATACATATCTAAGACAGCATTCACATCTACAGTCTTAACACAAAGAGATCCTCAAAGGTTAAGTTTCTCAACTTTTTCGAAAGAGGATATGTTTGACTTTTGGCGCATCTCAGGAATATTAGACCTTTTTTCGCAAAAAAAAAAAGGCATTGATATTGTCAAAACTGTCACTGCCGTTTAAGCAATTATTTCATATAGAACCAAAGTATTTGCACACTGACTTCTCGCAAATGATGCGCCACTTAGAGTATAGTTTATTAAACTAAGCTGACAATTATGTGCACTTTCACTAACCCTGTTGCTTAAAATCTTGATTTTACATTTATGACCGATGCTTAAGTAATTAAATTTAATTATTTTTCGATAAATGATTTATGTGATTAATCTTCCATTCTTATAAGAATAAAAGTTTTGACTCTATAACAGAGTTGATATAAAGGTAATAGACTTGATATAAAGTTAACAATGTTGAGATAAGGGTAACAGGGTTGACAGCAACAGTGTTTAGGATACTTGGTCTCTGGGCTGTAAATATCGTTTTTGTAAACTTGATATGTACAATATGTCTTGTTTTTCCAAAGGTCAGTGATTGTCATTTACCATTTGAGATAAGTATTTTCTTTTTATTTACATATAGCACATTCAGTAACTTTCGCATCTTTTCAGTACAGACTATTATATTGTTCATTTTACAAAGAAAAACTTACATTCTGCAAAACTGCTAAATGTAGGAAATCTTTCTATATCTTACAATATCTAGGGAACAGGGTTGATATTGAGTGATATTTACTAAGGTTACATACAATAAAAGATTATATATAAATCTGGAATACTTAATTGTTCTCTATAATCGAATTCCCCCTATGAAAATACTACTTTCTACTTCTTCAAAATCACAAGACGCAGTGAAAGAATACATTGTTTTGAAGTGGAGCTTTCAACAAAGTAACAGAGCTGACAGTAAATATATGTACAGACATTTTAAAATCATTTTTAATATTTAATATACGCCAATGGAATACTTTATGAAACAATCTGGACAAATATTTATACACAGTAACAATTACACGTTTACATTATTTGAAGATTTTTTATTATGTTTGTTTTTGTTAAAGTTTAGACATCTTTGAGACATTAAAAAAAGCTTGATTATCACATTAGACATTCAATTAATATATTTAAAAACGAGTCTTAGCTCATAAAACTGTCCTTTATTGCAGAAGATAGTTCATAATTTATAACAGATATTTTTAAATCTACAGGTTTTAAACATTATGAAATGATATCAAGGGACTTAAAAGGCACCAATTTAGGATAATGACCCATAATCAACCTCCTACTACTTAAGTCATCGATATCGTTAGGCATGTAGCATGTCTTTAAGTAGAGAGCTATGTCTCCTTGCCTGAAAGGGTAGCCTAACACAAATGTAGAGTACAGGCTTTCAAAACTATTATAATCAAAATCAAAATTTATATTTAATTCTGACTAAAAGGGGATCCCATGAGTCTACTGGGCACAAATCAAATAGAGGAGTCTGTTTCAACACGAAACTAATAAAATGACACATAATGTTTCTAGTTTTATTTAAACTTTATGCATTTAACATTAAGTAGGCAATAATGTGTGGGTATTGGGGCCTTTGTCCAGTCCGCTGGGGTGTCTATGATGTGTCTAAACACACGCGGTCACGAGGAGGTCACGAGACGTGACGCTGTGCGGGGTGATTAATGTCATCCTTTCAGCGAACCAACATGTGAGTGGCATTCTTAGATAAACATGTTAAGCGCAACCCAAGGACACGTGGATACACGTGACTCTATAAACATGTTTGCAACATAAGCATACTGCAGTAATTGGCAAACCCACGAAATTTTAAAGGGATTGTTCATGAAATTAATTCATTCCAGGAGCTTCGGTACACATTAATTCATAAAACGTTCAATTAAGTATTAGTATACACTTCCTGGCAAAATATGACCTTGCTTAGTATGCTACCTAATGAAGTGTATTACATATAAATTATGTATATTTGACACGACTGTTGTCACTGTATTTTCCCTTCGTAACCTTTCTATTCGTTGTTTCCAGCAAATAAAAAGTAACCTGCATAGTAAAAAGTAATTTGCACAGCGGGGGAAAAAAAAATTGATCAGATAATCTGAAGTTTTGTGTCCATTAACACGATAAGGACAATGTAAGAGTCAGCACAGACTCAAAATATAATTTAATAGCACACAGTTTGTCAGTTACATTTTTTATTTCTATATTATTTCTATAATGACACCCTTTGTTTCTGAAAACTGGAAATATAATATATATATATATATATATATATATATATATATATATATATATATATATATATATATATATATATATATATAATATATCAAATATGAATTGTAAATATATAAATTTAATATGTTATCAAATAGAAAGGCAAAATATATAATTTAATAATATAATTATTTTATATTTTACAAAATATAAATATAACACACACACACACACACACACACACACACACACATATATATATATATATATATATATATATATATATATATATATATATATATATATAAATTATGCATAAAATATTAGATATAATAGCTATAATTCTATAATGACACCCTTGGTCTCTGAGAACATGGACAATGCTGATGAGTAAAACGTCTTTAGCGTTCACTGGGAACACCCACACTCACACCCACTTTTAAATAGATTTAAATTAATTCAATTATACATAAATTAATAAATAACTAAATAAACAGCCAAATGTTCCCAAAAGGTCAAGACTCTAATATATTCCTGTACTTGCAGGGACATTTGGTCCACACCAAGATATAAAAACCTGCCCACACATATACCCAACCTACCCACTCATACACACACCTGCGATGAGGGTGTTGCACCTAGGACAGTAAATTTACCCTGAGGTGTTCAAGCGTGTTTTCATTTGCTAAATAACTTTATATTGTAAAATATAAATGTCATATGCAAACTTCATTACTGTGTGCTTAGCAGTGTAGCAGTGCAGGTTAGTGATGTTATAAATCCTACCTCTGTTCTATGTGGCATGTCATTTTGTATCGTTATAACCGACCGAATCCTTTGCTCATTAACATCCTTTCGTGCTTTAGTGGAAACTCTCTCTCTCTCTCTCTCTCTCTCTCTCTCTCTCTCTCTCTCTCTCTCTCTCTCTCTCTCTCTCTCTCTCTCTCCCGCCCTTTATTAGTGCTAGTCTGGTCCATTGAAAGATATTAGATTATCTCTTTATATTATTGAAGAAACCACGAGATACGCAGCACCAACAGAGATGATATAATGCCTTTAAAGGGGTAAAAGGGAACAAAAACGACTATATGTCGATTGTTACGGAAAAAGGAATATTTCTTGGATGTAAAAGTCGGTTAATTGAAATATAGACAGAGAATATTGACACAATATACAGAATAGGACATGGCAGAAGAAAATCCCATCCCTCCCACCCGCTCACCCACACACTGCTCCCCCGTTCTGATTTTGTTACCGTTGCCAACCTTTGCCATATTCTCATTTTAGGCCTTTTACACAGAGCTTTATCTTTGCAAGAAATGACTAAAGCGTCAGGGTTTTATCGATGTTTTATGCAGCTGGTTGTGTCAGCAACCACAAGAGCGCAGAAGCTAAGGAGGACTTATAAAAGGGGTTGACACCCGGAGCGACCGGCGCGCTTTTGCGAGAGAAAGAAAAAAATGATTTATTACAGGCACCGCGGTTCATACAGAGTTCACGGAGAATTGTAGTACACTGACGCAGGAGCTGAGTTATGGTGTTACTAAGCCAGTACATCAAAGATCCTTTTTCAGAATCATTGAAGCGGCGTGATGCATGGAAACAAAGTTACCTTAATTAGGAAATTCCCACCACAACCTGCTTTGGAACAAAACAAAGATGCGCATATGATACCTGGTGGTGAATTTATCGTTGCTGCTTTTTTCTGCAACATACCTGCACCCATGTATATCTGTATGTGGGCTATGTATGTACCTGGATGTGCATGTGTGTAGGTAGGTATGTATGTAGGTATTTATTTGTTTAGCTGGACTGCAGGTGTAAATTCAACACAGACGATTTTGCATGCTTAATAATAATAATAATAATAATAATAATAATAATAATAATAAACCTGTCTGTAAGTAGAACAGAATCTCATTGGGTCTTAATTCATTTGCGGTCATGGATCGAGCTGGCCTACGCTCGCATTCACTGCACACTTGAGCGCAGTAATATTTCATGTTAATGGCGCTGCAGTTCGGCAGCAGTCGGACTTGTAATATGCATAGTGAATGCTTCTATTTGACAAGCCTTGTGACAGCAATTCACTGAACTCTAAATAACAAATCGTTCCTAAAACAAGATTGATTTTACAGTTACAGCTGAAAAAAGGATATAGACAACTTCCTTTTTGTATTTTCCTTAATAAAGGCTTTATGAATGATCTGTTATGCTCTGATTATGAAACTTGCATTGTTCAGATGGAGTAAGAATAGCTTTGAAGTAAAATGATGAAGCAGGTAGGCTATAGGAGATGTTTTTGAACGACTCTTATCCTGCAAATACAATTACGACGGCCACCACAACACCCAACACAAGACTGCGTGAAAGGAGTGTCATAAAACGAGGCATAACTAATCTCTCTATTAAAATAGAGCTTGTTTTTCATTGGCTACTATAGTTTATGTATTGAGGATTATTGTATTAAATATAGTTTTCGGTTTTGTTTAGTTTTTTAAATCCAGTCGTGTCCCCCTGCAGGCCCAAATGAGATGAACATAATAATTTGTAATAATTTAAGTGTTCTGGGCTCTAGAATGAATGAGTAAATGAATTCCAGCACACGTGAGCCAGCGTTAACACCACAAACAAGGCACCGAGGAGGGGGGAATTAGAGTCTCCATTAATCACAAGTTAGAGAAGCAACTGTGCGCAGCTTTCAGCAAAGCTTTTAAAGCGCATATTGAAAAACAGAATGGGCAACGATATGAGGCGATGAGATGAGCCTGAAGCGTTCGGTTTGGTTGAAGGAAGGCGATGGAACTTTACACTTGTAATAAACCAACAGTTATCACAATGGGAAAATAAAATGATTTAAATGTCTATAAATATTACTTTTAACTCTCATATTTGAGTGCATAAATGTAAACTTAAATACACGTGTGAATGCGTATGCAAGATGTGCACACACACATAACCAAAATTTGTCTAAGTAGGGCCATTATGCGCCATTAACGGAGAGCTAGGTGACGTCATAATTCTTAACCCATCAATCTGCTTCTACTTTCTTTAAAACGTTATTCTTTATAATAATCTAAAGCAACCCAGCGACTAAAGTGCCACCAGAGTACAACAGGTTCCGGCAATATAAGATATTTTTTATGTAAACATCTAACAAACGCTCGTTGTTCTGGGCTTTATTTCTAACAATAAAAGACTACTTTGATTACAAAATCATCCTTGAAATATAGGCATATAGGCTGGGAAACTAATGAATCTACTGTGGCGTCGCAAAACTTTATTGTTGTGCTTGCAGAAAACAAAGATTTCACCTGGTCGCTATACATTAATGTAAAGTATAGAATATTAATCTTTTGTGCTGTGACATTGATAGTCAAATTGCCTTTGTTTGACCACACCCAATTTCGCCATTCGTGCTTTTACTTCAGGTTATAATATACAATAACGCTGCTTAGAAGTGTAATAAGTTAGTGGACTTCAAACAGGAAATTCAATCACTAAACTTTACCAAATGTTGTGAACATTTAACATTACACATTATTTATTATACGAACAGCCTTCATCTGGTTATACTGTGCTTGATAGCCTCATCCCTTATAACAGCGAAGACAATAACGATACAAAAAAGTTGGAGTGGTTGGTAAAAGCAACCTTTAATAAAAGCAAGCATTTTTAATACAGCGCATTTGTTAAAATATCGTATTATCAAAGGTCTATTTCTAAAATAGGCTTATATATAAATATATATACAGGCTATATATGATTTCCCAAAACAGTCCTAGCAATGGTTTATAAGAATATATTAGTTATGTATATGTACATGTATTCAATATACCTACCAACAGTATCAAAAAATGTCAAATTGTTTTGTACCAAGTTTAATTTCACGACGAGAATATGTAGTATTATGCGAATCCACGGATGGAAAAAAAGCTCCCAGTAATTCACGCACTCCATTTTCTCTCCATCCACTTCTTGCACTTTCCTGCTTTCCCCCTTGCCTTCGCCTCTCTACTTTCTCTAAGCACCGGATTGCCTAAAACATTCCCGTTCTTTGTCATTATTTACAGGTTAATCACTACTGTTAATGCTAAGAAGAGAGCATTATGGAGATGGAGACGGAGTCGTCCTCCGGCAAGAAGTTGCTCGCAGACACTTTGCAACTCGGGGTTCATCCACTACGCCACGCTATTGGCTATTGGGCCCTCACGTGACTCCAGGCTTCACCCGCATCGCCTAGGCAATTAAATGCCTTGTGAGTGTAGGCTACTTTTTTTACACGTCGTTTCGAGATTAATGATTAGAATTAGACAAGAGGCGTTCCAAAATGCAAGCGATATTATACCACTCTGATAATAATAGTTACGTGCCCCAAACACTTTTTAAGCATCAGTATCTCCGATCTGTGGACCAACAGTGTTATCCATGTGTTATGCAGGAGGGCAGTTCTGCACTAGACCTTCACGCGCTCGGAGCAGGTCAAGCTGAAGGCCACACGTGGGATTCGCAAGACTGTAGTTTTCTTCAGAAACCGCATGCGACGTGTTCTAGTGACAGCCGAATCACGAGTGGGATCCGACCTCACTACATGAACCAGGTGGACCAAAATAAGGGCAATGAAGTGTCAGTGAAAATTAATGGAACGAGCACTAAAGGCTTCTTCTACAATAATGTCTACCCTTGGATGAGAGAAACGCAGTCTGCCACTTCAAGTCATGAGACACCCAGCTCCTGCCATTCAGGTTTGAAAACTTTTCTGCTGAGGAATATTTTTTTAGGAATACATGTAAATAATATATGAACCATTTCAATAAAAAAATAGAACAGGTTTGGTTTGACAGTATGATATTTCACTTAAGCACTGTCATTACTTAACTGACAACCTGCAATTAAGCTACTTAAGTCCTAAATTGATAATCATACTTAGTCATCAATCAATAATAATTTACCTGAAGTTCAAATTTTGCTTTGTGCAACTTTATGTAAAGAAAGAGAAAAAATAAACTTTTGCTATAAAATAATCTCATAAAAGAAAACAAAAGCTGTGGTAATTTGCATTTTATACTCAACACATGTTTATATTCATAAGAAACCAACAGGAGGAATACGTTCCACTAACTAGTTCATTATTATATAGTTATTATATATATAGTTTTCAGAAAACTCAGAAGCATGGAGATGAATTCGTGAGGGGGAAAAACAGTATATTTGAAAATATGTCTAAAGTAGGGTACACGAGACAGGTAATTAAGCAGTAGTGGAATGCTTAAGTGTTCTTACTCTGTGGGATAATTAAAAACACAATTATTAAACATCTCTGAAATGCATGAAGATTTTGATTTGTGATATTGCTCCTCTTCTAAAGATTTTTTTTCCTTGTGCACATGATGGTATTGAATATATTGGATTTGCTTAACTTTAAGGGGGAAAAAACAATGCAGGAACTTTCACGGGAATTAATATTTTATGGAAATTATTTCCTTTAACTTGCATAGTGGGAATTGCACACAGGCCTAGTAAGTTTGCAGGCCGTTCAGCTTGTTTCAACATGAATTATCACCACAAATTCTTCACTGCACAGTAAAAAAAACACAGGTCAGGTCTTCTCAGATATACACAAGTTGACTAAGAGCCTAGTCATGTCATTAGTGTTCAGCATTTAGAACAAGACTGTGCCAGAAGTCTTCAGTATGATTAATATGTGAAAAGACCTGAAGTGGCTTGCTGTTTGATGTTACAGCGGAACCAAACGCTTCTCCTCCAGTCCAAAGTAGAAAATGTAACTTAATAAGCTCTACCCCTGAAGATAAATAACAAAGAGTGGTAAAGGGGAAAAAACGACCAGACTTTTCTTGCTCATTGTTTTCCCAAGTCTTGGAACAAGCTAGATTATTGCATTTATTATATTAATAGTCCTGCATGTTACAGGATTAGATTAGACATTATAATATTCTGGGAGTTAGTGCATGAAGGTAATTTAGACTAATGGGAAAACCAAGCTGCATATATATATATATATATAAATGTGTTCCAAAACATGGCTTTTCCACTAAATGATTTTCAGCATGTAATTAATTCTCATGGTTAAGATATTCATAAGTTGTGCATTGCACAGGGCAGAGCAAGTAGCAGAGCTCCAGAGTCCCCAGTTCCTGAGCTCAGGTTACTGTCTGTGTTGAGTTTTGCTTGTTCTCCCCTGTTCATGTCACATTCTTCCGGCTTCTCCAGTTTACTCCCACCTCCCAAAACCATGCTGGTATGTGGGTTGGCTAGAGTTTACCTACACAAAAGCACACCAGGTATGAATGTATGTGCATGGTGCCATATAATGGACTGGAGTCCCTACCAGTGTGTGTATCACAGTGTTCCTGGGATATAGGCTCCGGATTCACTGTGAACCTGACCATGATAAAGTGGTTACTGATGATGGATGAATGCATTGCATTTGTCTTAAAGTTTTCAAATACATCACATCACATTAGTTTTAAGGAACTAAATTCAGAATTAAATGAGACTCTTCAAATAAATGTTAGAGCATTTTAAGTGGAATAAAACATTAATTCAGAGACAAGATGTAACAACTCTATGTTTTCCCAGGAGCATCACCGTATAACAGTGGTGAGCTGGATTCTCCAGAGACAGCAAGAAGGAATGACAGCAGCTCCAGCAGGAAGCGTATACGCACAGCTTTTACCTCCTCCCAGCTGCTGGAGCTTGAGAAAGAGTTCCATTTCAGTGCTTACTTGTGTCGCCCACGACGCCTTGAGATGGCGTCTGTGCTCAAGCTCACTGACCGACAGATTAAAATCTGGTTCCAAAATCGTCGCATGAAGTACAAAAAAGACCACAAGGGAAAAGAAAAGGTTTGGCCAACCTATTTAAGTGTCCAATCTTCAGGAGAAGAAAGAAGTGCTGTAATGGATATTACAGCTACAGCGTCACACAACTTCCAGTACTTCAATCAGCCGAGCATCAACTGTACTCAAAGCAGTTATGGAGATACTATGTACAGAGACTGGTTCCTGATTACAAAGTCAGCTACACCTGTTAAAGACACTACTTTAGACCCTCAAACTGTGCCCAGACTTGATACTTCAAATTTGGCCTCAGGGCTTGACTTCTGTTTGCACCAGCAAGATGAAGGCTGTATCCTGGTACCTCCAGGACTCTCATACATGTGACTGTTCCTATCCATGATCTGCCAATTCTTCAGCTCCAGATCTGTTTAACACTTTTCCCCATGTTTATATCTCATTTGGTCTTATAATTACAAGAAAGCTTATCAAGCAAATCATATGAAAAGATAAAGTGGATTTAGCAGTTACAATGTGTTCTTGTAACTTTATTCACATAGAACCCAACACAATCACTCTAGCTTGCTAGAATTCCTACAGATTTCACTTGAGATTGGATTGTCATTCCATACTCTGGCACACAGTTCCACAGCTGCTATCACTTTAAGAAGAGTCAGGATTTGTTGCCCTCAGAAGCTGACATACAGGCAGATCATTGACTTAAAAGAGCTGGAGAGCCAAGTATACTCTCTTGGGCAAAAGGCCAAGGAGAGAATTACATTACGTTATCAGCCAGTATGCAGTAAAACTGGGAGGGTTTCCTCTGTGGATAAGTTGTAGCAGGCTCTGTGAAAAGTAAAGAGATTTATTGAACATGGACATTAGCCCACTTCTGAGAATTTATCTTCCAAGCTCAGATAGGTTGGGGGGAATAAGGACAAAAATCCTCCAAGCATTTGTAAGAGCAGTTATTGTTTTTAACTTAATTGTGAAATATCAACATGGCTAGAACAGGTACAGAGAAACTATACTTAAGTAAAAGTGTCCAAACCATACTCAGTTAAAAGTATAGACATGGAGTGAAAGTATCCACATTTAAACATGCTCAAGTATTTTTTAAAGAATGTTCATTTTCCTTATCAAATACTAAACTGTTGTCATGCTGTCATCCTGTATGAATCATTTGTAAATCCAAGAGAACATCATTTCAAGGACCAAGTAACGAAATTGTGTGAAAATTTAATTTGATATTGAAGTGGGTTTGTTTGGAATCACTGTAAATTTACTTCAATAAGAGTCCACATATTCAGTTTCAATAATACTCGCTTCATGTGCAAAACTTCCAAAATAGTACATAAGTACAAAAATTACAAGTATTGTCCACCCCTGAATCTTAGAAAATAATGTACTGTGTATAGTCTATATGTATATAGGACAAGGTGTATTGGTTTATTTGACTATTTTGCTTCGTAAATATTTACAGCATGTTCTCACGGGAGATATTCTAAAAAAGTCAAACAAGCATTTAACCAATTTGTTTATTTCAGTACTTGTTTCTTGTTTGTTTATTAAGCAAAACATGCTGAATAGATATTTGCTGAAGAAAGCACACATTTATGTATAGCAAAACATTCTGCATTCATTCCTGTATTTTGTATTCTGTATGCTGTAATTACTTGGTAATTACGCAGTTAATGCATACTGCAGTTATTAGTAGCTATTAAACACATTTTATGAAACATCATGATGAAAAATCGGAAAAGGAATTGCCTTGAGCCTGCAGTACAGGTCAGATCAGAAGAAATATGATCTGTCAGTTGTCATTCTTTGTCCTTATAGATAATAATAATCAATTTAAATAGGAAAAAACATGCATTTCATTCTGTGTTCATTGTTTGTTTTGTGTCAATTGCATTTGAATAAACTGACATAATGCATGTATTTTAAAAAGCAAAAACAAAACCATAGTAGTCGTGGCTGTGCTGCACATTGTGTGCAACCCTCAAAATGATCCTGATGACGCAATGACATCACTATGTGCACACAGGGTTGTGTATTTGCCCAAAGGTGAACTTTCAAGTTTTTCAGCATCCAGAAGCAGTGCTTTTTGTATTCTGTAAAACAATCTACATAAGCGTGCCCTCCCCCGCCTCCCACCTCTCACTCTCCTAACATTAATCATCCAGACAAGGCTTCTCATTCCCTCTCCGCCGCTGTAGCCGCCCAAGTGGCGAACCCGCTGGGCATCAGCACTGCCAGTTTACCCCCTCCCCTTCCCTCCCCTCCCCTCCTCTCCCTTCCCAATCCCAATTCCAATCCAGCTCTTCTTCAATACGCAAAGTGGCACCCTACCAGATAATAAAACATAAATTTAGATTCAGTTTTTTCCACTAGACTCTCTCACATACGTTTCGGCATTAGCATTAGAGGAACACGCTAGTGGGCGCTGCACTGGGGTTTGCATGGGCCATAGCTCATTTTGATTAATTATGTTTAATTAAGGTGTCATCGTGAGTCATTTTTATAAAACTAATCAAGGAATAGTAAAAACATCTACTCATTCGAAATATTACCTTTAGTTCTCTTTTACACTCAGCCATAAATCATTTTCTGAATCGAGCCTAATTGACCTCAGTGATTTGAATCAGCCTGGTCAACATATGATACTCGAATTTTCACTTAGCTGATGAGGATTCTCACTTTTATGTATAATTTACAGTTAATTTACTTCAAACGTGGTAAATAACAGCAATTAAATAAATCCTGTACTTCACTGTATATGTTTATTTAAGGCTTGCATTAGAAATTAGCATTAATTTAGTCTTTGGGCTGATGCCTGCTGGAGAATAGAGGGTAGAGTGTGCATGTCCCTGCTGTATCGCATCCCCACCATCCATCACCACACAGCAGTGTTCCTTATGCAAAACAGGAGCTGGCCTCCCGGTGGCCTCTTCGCGTGACTAAAAGGAGTGAATACTTTCTGGAATTCTTGGTTGGATTGAAATCATACGTGTATATATACATATGTCGTTCTTTTGAACTGATTTTATAGGTCCAAAGTTATTTCAAAATGCATTTCTCAAGTCTAAAAAGTCTCAGAAAATAATGACACTGGGTCACTTTGGATTTTAGAAGAGTGTATTTATATACTTTATACACATCTGGGCAGAATCCCAGTGCAACATTTCTACCTTCACAGAAAGCAACTGACCAACAACAGGCCTGGAGGTTTTATCTGACATTCTGTTTAAACAAAGTATTTGGAATGCCTGACTGTTAGAAACTGGAGGCCTAATTCAGATATATCACTACATCAATTAGGTGTTTCAGATAGGAGTGCAGCATAATAGGGCCGCTGCATTCCTAAATCAATCAGTAAATCCATGATATATTAATTCCAAGAGAATCGGCAGCAGCAGCAGAGAGAGAGAGAGAGAGAGAGAGAGAGAGAGAGACAGAGAGAGAGAGAGAGAGAGAGAGAGAGAGAGAGAGAGAGAGAGTATTTGAAAGTATCCAGGGACAATGCTTAACTAGATCTTTGAAGAAAAGGCTTTAAAACAGATGGAAGCCACATTGAATCTTTTACATTCTTGTGCATGTTGACTGACAACTGCTGATTTATAGACACATTAAAGAGCATTACATGATCTCTGGCCAAAGATCAGAGAGGTGACCATGATAGCCTCTTACCCAATAAAACAGTCCTATTTTTAGACATTCAGATCTCCAAAGCATAAACTCCACTAGATCTCCGCTGTGCACACAGCTCCAGCAGGCCTACATTATGTTATGCAGCTTATTTCTTCACACTGCAATACATGTTGGAAAACCAAATTATAGCACCCCACAAGCCTGCACAATTCTTTAAAATATATTAATGGCCCTGAGAGCAATCAATGTACAATGTTCTCTTAAAATATTGTTTTTTGATTATTATGATCTATGAATTCATTGCACATAATAACTCATGTTATTCTAAAAGCAGCGGCAAAGAGATTTTTCACTTAGCATGCTTGGTAATGTACTAACACAATATATGCATATTAGGGAAAAAAAAAGTGCTCTTCTGCAGGAAGGCACACAACTATGTGGAAATGTGTGCATGTCTGTGTGGTGTGTACGTGTGTGTATTTCACATTCACACACACACGCACACACACATAAAGAGTGTGTGTGAGAGAGAGAGAGAGAGAGAGAGAGAGAGAGAGAGAGAAAGAGGCACAATAAACCCCAGCTCCAATAAACAGCTATAGTAGCACATCAGTAGCAATTTTGCAAAAGGAATAATCAGTTCCTATCTGCTGTATATTTATTGATGTAAAGCAATTACTTACATACACCTATTCATTTTAGAAAATGAATTGGTTAATGGTTTCTTTCGTGCCATATCTTATGCCGCTTCCTTTCATGTAAATGTCATTTATTTAGGTTTTCACTTTTTTTCTCAGCTAATGATGTGAACTCCTAGACTATTTTATTACTATGTTATTTTAGAAGAAATAAATGTTGCGAATTGAGCTAATACCCACAAGTACAGAGTTTGGAAGACTACATTGGTAAATTTGTGCTTCTCTGCCCTGAAAAAAATCCAAAAAGCAGAGATTTCATTCAGCATAAAGCCAGGAACTTATGGGACTTACTGGACCAAGAATGAAATTACAGAGCACTCTCTTGATAAGGTCTCACTAGAATTTTTTTTTTTGAATTATTGGAGCAACAACTTCATCGTGTCCTGCACCACAGGACCAATAAGACACCACCAATATATCACATTCCAGATTTAGTTAGTAATCCCACAATCTAGTTAAGGATCTGGAAATTAGATCTAATCAATTCATTCTACAGTCAATTAGCATAACAGATGGTCCACCAGGCATTAAAATTCACATTTTGTCCTCAGATATCTCATGGCTGACTACACTTTTGAAAATTGGAGGATAAAATGGAATGAATTATAATGAAATATCATTCTGAGTACCAATTAGAAGAAGTGGAGATCAAACCGTGTGGCCGAGCTATTCCTGTTTAAATTGCTATTAAGGTTAATCTAGTAGGTTTCTTTATACTTGCGCTATCAGTGGTACATGAAAAGACTTACAGTGTACTGTCAGTATTGTGTAATCAACAGCTATCTGACATAACAAGCATTGTGCATGACCCTTTGAATAATAATAAACTAGTTGAGTGCAGGCCAATCCATTTAATTTGTTTCCATTAACCCTCCCATCTTCGCCATTTCATTTTTTTCTGCCTTCCTCTTCTCTCTCACTCTCACTCTACCACTCTCCAAACAGCTTTCAGTGCTTGTTGCTCAGAGGGACTGTTAAGTATCAATTCCCAGTGTCACCTTTATGGCTTTTATTTATTTGTCTGCTTGCTGGTGTGGAACACGGCACAAGCATCACTCAGGTAGATGGGTTATAACTCACCTGCTAGCACTCATCAATCTCCACAATTTGACTTCCTGCATCACGTACAACTGTTACTGTCATATTAAAGCACCGCATTATAAAGATCAATGAGTTTTTAAAAGTGCTCCAGTTAAAGGTGATTGCCAGTGACGAACTACGAGCCGTACTGATGACTGTTGCACAGTCGTCCCTAATAAACCCCATGAGTTCTACAGTGAAGGCTACAATAACATTTACTTTATTACTCTAATTGCGCCGATCATTCCTGGTATAATAAACATAATACAAAAAAGTATTCTAAATTAACTACGTCATGCATTGTAAGCATTGCACAAGCAAATCACCACTGTGAGGAAAGAGACAGTTAATAAAATCACTGCTCACATGGATGGAAAAAATGCCTCACAGTTTGCTTTCAAATACGCAGATGAAGCATATGGCAGTATGAGGACAAGAGCTTTGCTTCTCAGCACATGTTTAACCCTGTTAATGTTCTATGGTAAGGAGCTCCGGAAGCACAGCGCCGAGTGTGCTGATATGACGGATGGCCTATTGTCACTGTGTTTGGGTTACGACCTGCTGAGCTCAAGCAGGAAGTAAGAAATCCAAGCATTCATATCCTTAGAAGAGTTATAATATGTTAGCTGTGCACTCTCAGTAAAAAAAAATGGTGCTAAACAGTACCATTCCTTGTCACTGGAGTGGTAGCCAAAAGCTTGCCATTAGTATCTATCTTTTAGGTGTATAGAGTGTACCTTTACCATGTCAGAGATACATAATGTAGGCACAAAACAAGACAAGGAAATGTAAAAAAAAAATAGAAAAAGAAAGAATTTATGAAAACAGAGACAAAAGAAACAACCGTACATATATAATAATGCATTTTTGTGGGAGTTGGAAGGCAGAGCTATAGTAAAATAGATAATACACTATAATATACATTATTCACAATACATCCTGATTGAGTTTCTTGATGTGACCACTAAACCCGAAATCATTTACTTTGTGTTGTCGGAGACATCAGTCTTAATTTACATCAGGATAAATCACACAGAAACAAAGCTCCGATCCCATTACTTAGTGCTATTGATGCTATCAGTATGCTTCGGAGGCTTCCCTCAGTCTCTTTCCTTTCACTCATTGCACGGTACAGTGATATCCCCTAAGCCACTGTCTCTGTTGATTCTACACCTGAGATGAAGTAAGAGGAGGGTGCAGGCGCTTCAAATTGCCCAGCATTAACCAATCATCTGCGACAAGCCCACACTACATTAACGGCGGTGACCTTTTCGCCTGTGCTGACAATCATCTGTCAGCAAAGCCTCTATCTTGGCCTTCTCTGATGCCCCAAGAGGAGAAATAATTAGAGCAACGAGGTCAATACAGGGCTATGGTGTTTGACACTGTTCTTGGACATCAGGTGCCAAAACTAGGTAGTGAAATGATCTAGAGGTGATGCTTCGGACCATTGTGGAGGGATGTTATAAGTGGCATATCGACAAGTCACCATGAAATCACACAGTTTGCATTTCACACTGTGACTCTCCCATGATGAGGCATTGTCTGACTCTACCAAAAATTTCTCTCCAATATAATAATAGAATAATATAAATGGGAATTTCTCACTTTCCAGCCACAAAAGAAAAAAGACAAGAATATGCACACCTTCTTTTCTCATCCTCTAGCCAAGCACTTCTGCACCCCCCCATCCCCAAGCACACCACACACACACACACGCACACACACAAACAGTCTGCTGAAAGCCATTACAGAAATACAATTTCTAATGCCTTCACACAGGTCTGCAATCGACTGCAAACAAATTTATATTCAGCTCGTAAACAGAGAGCTGCAGAGATTTATTTATTGAGCGGAGAGGAGAGAAACAAGCTAGCGTGTGAACCTTGGGTAACCCCAGAGCTGACATAAAGATGGATAAGTATACCATGCAAATGTACGGAGGGAAGGGATATATTGCACTCAGTCATTCAGCTGCCTGTAGAATTCCATTAACTCCTCCAGCTGCGACCATATCTCTGGGCTTGTACGAGCACTGCTATACACTGATGATTATTTTCAATAGTTTTTTAATCACTGCCTGGCAATAGTATGTTTTTTGGGTAGTTGTTTTTTGTTTTTGTTTATAAGTGGATGGTTCCTCTTGTGCTCACTACAGCAATCCATACATAGGCTGTACTGTATAGATGATAAATGATACTAATCTATAAATGAAAATAAATATCATTATTAAAATAGAATATTTTGTGGATTTTTTTTTTGTTTATTATTAGTTATTGACACTTAATAAAATACATCTTCTCTGGTGATCAGTGAAGCAGATACAAACCAGAAACACAAAATGCAACACAAAAGGTAACCCTTAACAAGCTTGTCCTTTTTTTCCATATTGCTGAATGTATGTGTATTTGCAAAACGTGTGTCCATGTATGTATGCATGTGTGTGCTTTTCATTCCCCCCACCTTTTTTTATTTGCTGAAGGGCTGCATACATTATTAAGCTGATAGCCAGAGCTTGTAGAGACTAGCGGGCTATTCTAGAGTGAGTCAAAGCAGAGTTTATTAAAATAGGATTACGGCTTCCCATTTTAGTGTTAATATATGGACAAAGATTTCCGCCGGAGAGAAAATCATCTTTTGCATTTTTTTCTGATTTGTGTCTGTACTGATAAACTTTTTGCCATCAATGCAGGGGGACGGCTGGGGTTCGGGGGGAGCGGGTGCTGAGGAGCTGTTCAAAGTTTTGTAATATTGCATCATTCGCGATATTTGGGATAATGAGTAATGAGAGTTGCAAACAGAATAATTTTAAAAAAAAATTTGAAAAATAAAAAAAAAAAAAAAATAAGGGAAAAAATAAAAACTAAAAAAAAAAAAAAAATAAAATAAAAAAATAAAAAAAAAAACATAAACTGCACATTTTCAAATTAAAAAAAAATATATAAAATTTGGGGAATTTTTTTTTTTTTTTTTTTAAAAATAATTTTTTTTTTTTTTTTTTTTTTTTTTTATAAAAATATTTTTTCAATTACTACAGTGAATATTGAACATGAATATAAAAAAAAAAATACTTGCACTTGAACTTGCATCGCCATAATGGGTATTGTTACCTGGTTTTATGACATTTGTTTTCTAACTTAGAGTTATATTAATTTCACATATGTCTTATTGTAAACATATTTATTTACAAAATAATTTTTTTTTTGATACACATACAACAGTGAAACAGTAGACTAAATAATTTTGGACTGTACATCATAAATCAAAATGACTATATGAAAATATTGGATTATAGAATTGCTTTTCTCTGTATTAAAATTCCCTGATGGCTCTGTAAGGTTGGCTATACTGGTTACTGGTTTATGTTAAAATACGTTTTTATAACAGCACTACAGAAATGTTTTCTGGACTTCTTTCTCATTGTAACTTTCATTTAATATCAAGTTCTTCAAGTAAAGTGTTCAATTCAATGTTCAATTCAACATATTTGTGTAAATTTATATAAGGCATATTAAAAAATCATATGTGACCTCGCCATTTTTTAATAGGAAAAGCAGCTCTTCCTTCTGATGCAGGAGGCAGCTGTTAATTATCATTTGACCTGTACATGACCTCAGAGCAGCAGCTGCTTATAGCTCACAGCATCACACACCATAAACAAGTGGATAACAAATTTAACTTATTTAAAATAAAGAAAGGAAAGAAGAAAAAGATTATGAGCAACTGTGACCTTTGAAATCACTGAGGTAACGTGAAGGTCATCTGTGATTTTACAGTCTTATTTTAGATACAACCTACAATATCTCTATATACTTCAGAGAAGATGTAATATAAAGTTTGAGGACCAATTATGGTCATATTTTGTGATTTTTTATGGCTGTATAGTGTAGTTAACCTGGCTTCAACTACTCAATTATAAATTATTATCATGAGGGGAACTCATACCCATATGGGCTACTTATAAAAACGAGAATTATCCGCATAAATAAGCATTAAATCTGTGAATAGTGATATTTCTTTCATGAGTTTGATCCATGCTAAAGACTTTAATCCTTGAATAAATATTTGACATCTCAAAGCAAACATTTGTTTTTATTGAATTACAAGACTTTCTAAGTTCTGAATACGAGAGTACACATATGCATATCACTTTGCTTTAAAAATATGGATATTTTATTATTTACACTAAAATAATTATTAATCCATCCATCCATTTTCTATACCGCTTATCTGAACTCAGGGTACTAGGCGGGGGACACCCTTGACAGAGGGCCAGTCACACACATGCACACACTACGGACAATTTGGAAATGCCATTCAACCGCATGTTTTTGGGGGAAGAAACCTGAGTACCAGGAGGAAATCCCCAAAACATAGGGTGAAAATGCAAACCAAACTCCGGGCACACAGGATGGAGGTGGAATCGAACCCCCAGCCCTGGAGGTGTGAGGCAAATGTGCCATCCACTAAGCTACCATGCCCCCCCTTAATACATACATATATCCCCTTTTCTCTAAATACTTTTGGTACTTTGCTTAACCTTTACCTACATTTGCATTTGTGTGTTAGAAATATTTGAACAGTAACAGGAGCTCTAGCCAACGCATAGCCTTTTCTCCTTAGCTTGCCTAATGTTAATGTGTATGTACATAACATGCTAACAATTATATCAATTTGTAATTCTGTTAAAGTGTCTATTCACTCACACCAAATGAACAAACAGCACGTGTTGATGCATGAAGAGTGAAAACAGTCGATGCTTTTGAGGCCTGGAATTTTAGTGGCTGTGTAGTCTACTACACCTTCCAAAACTTTTAGTTCAATCCTAACTCACGACCTTTGAAATGTTAAAGCATGGTTACTCGATCAGCTCCTGAATGCTGATTCAGAAACGACCTTCCCAGGTGGTCAAAACTTGCTTGCTTTGACTAGTAAATATTCAGACGAAGGAGATGTCCGGCTATTGGCCACGAGTTAGAGGGCACGTCATCCCCATCAATCACAGATCGAATGTTTCTGCAAGACGCGCGCACGCGTGAGTGTGTGTGGGCTCGGTGCACGCGGCGCGTGTTGCCAAAGTAGATACTGGATTTAGGCTCGGTGGTCGAAGGAAGCATGTGCATGGGGAATGCTGTCATGATTTCTTACCATTTGTTTACATGTGATAGAGACACAGAGTTCACCAAAGTCAACTGTGTAAACAAGGCAGCGCGTCAGGATTTAGACCCAAGCAAACTCCAAATCCGACTTGAAGGACATTTCCTGTCGTGCGCAGGCGTGTGCGCGAAACGGTCTAGGAATTCGGACTTGAGACGTCCAGATCAAGACTACTTCTCATTGAATCCACCCCGATGGAGTGAACAGGCCGGTTCCGGAGCCCACGTTTCTCCCCACTTACACACTTTCACAAGGGAGTGTAGTTGCGAGCTCGGCCCAATCAACGCGCGCGTGCATAACATCAACTCATGTGATGACCCAAGATATCATCTCGCTTTTGTGAATCCCGGTAACACCAAGGATGCTGGTTCTACCGGTTTACAAGAGGCAACACCGATGGAAATGCCCTTCGAATGGATGAAGCTGAAGCGCAACCAAGCGAACACTTGTAAGTTGGAAAGCTTTTGTGAACTTTATGCGCGTGCACAGATATGTTTGATGTGCCAAAAAGTACACCAACACTGCAGAAATATTCCTGAATTCAATGACAAGAAATCTGCACAGCGATTATAAAATTAACGTGGAAAAATCAAAGTTAAAAAAAAAAGAAAGAAAAGAAAAGAAAAAGGCCAAATACTTTTGGGCCTATAATTCAGTGGTTCATCTTTATCTTGAATTCTAACTCACTGCCTTTGAAAATTTGAGCATGCTTATTTATTTATTTTTTTCATGGTGGGAAAACTTGAATAAGTAATCATATAGTTGTATATGCAAATGATAGCAATACTATATACATACATGTTTTTCCCCCACATGGAATGACTTTACCATACAAAGATTAAACCCTAGAGTGGACCACAAGTCCCGTGATCCAACAAGAGGAAGTGGTGAGTGCTAGAAAACCTAAAGCCAAGCTCAAGATCTACACACTTGGCAATGTCTGAGTCATTACTTTCCAGATTAGGCTTCCCATCAACAAATCCAAGTGATGAAAACCTTTATGGGAAAGTTTAAGGAAAACAGACATGATGATCTATAATGCACTCATACCCTCTAGTGGGTCTGCTTGCCCTTGACTACATTTCATAGTATATCCCTGTAAATTGCTAAGAGCATATTTAAGGGAGTCCAGCTCCCCCTAGCTCCTTGTCTATTAAGGGATAAACAAAGTCCAGAGGAACTTTCCTAATCCCAGTGCTTTAATGCAAACCACTATTAACAATCAATTTTCTATTCTAAAACTCCAACAAGACATCTTTCTCAAAGTTCCTTGTGGTTTGAGTTATCTTTGTTGTTTTTTTCTCTCTCTGTAAAGTATCCCATGCAGTAACACATGATCTGTCAAATGTATTTTACATTTATTAGTAATTATACAATGCATGTGGTGTCCATATCCCAAGAGGAAGGATGCTCTCCCAGGCCACACAGACGATAACGAACTACCTCACAGACATCTATCAGACTAAAGGTCTTGTGCAGCTGTGTTGCCTCGAGATTGTGGTCAGGAGAAATAGGTAGGGAAACTGAAATTTGAGGCAAGGCCAAAAGCCTGTGATTAGCTTGATGTGCAGGAGCATCTGGTGCTTGTCATTTTGATCTACCTTCACTAAAACCACAAGAGTGTTGAGAATTCCAGGTATGTTTTGGTTTAATGTAGAATACTGCATTCCTGCATACAGAAGGAGAGAGAGAGAGAGAGAAAGAAAATGTGGTTTATGTCTAGTTGTATGATTGCATCTCTGTCAACACTTACTTACTGGAGTGAAATATTTAAGTATTTAATGCATTAGGGCTTATAGAAGAATCATATAATAAATGTCATGTGGCCATTCCCTGAGTAGGCCTTTCATTTGTGGATGATTTGTATTTTTTCTACATCAAAATATGACATATTCTTTGTTTAACAAAGCCAAGTGAACATTACTATAGCATTTATTATTTTGCAATACTTTTTTAAATAAACTGTCTGCATGCTAGGCCAAAAATTGCTCAGTGTTTATTTGTTTATTTTAAGACACACTGGCCTCACACGGTGCCTCATTAGCACATCATGTGGTAGTGTACAATTCCCTCTGGCTATTTTGTTGTAACACTATAATCTAAAACAGAATAGTGATATAGCATAGTGATGTAGCAATGTTTTTCCATCCAATCTTTGACTCTCCACTTTTGATGAAGCTGTGCCCACTGTAGTCCTCAGATTCCTGTTCTTGGCAGACAGGAGTAGAATCAAATGTGGTCTTATTGTGCTGTTGTAGCTCTGCAATGCTTTTCTGCTCACCATGGTTGTCAAGAGTGGTTATTTGAGTTGCTGTAGCTTTCTTGTCAAGTGAAAAAAAGGCTGCCATCACTTATCAGCAAGACATTTCCACCTACGGAATTTCTGGATGTTTGTTTTTTTTGCACCATTGTGTATAAACTCTAGAGACCGTGCACGTGAAAATTGTGTGTGAAAATCCCTGGAGATCGGCAGTTAATGAAATACTCATACCAGCCCATCTGGCACCACAATCCTCATCATTGAGATCACATTTTCTCCCATTCTGATGTTTGATGTGAACATTAGCTGAAGCTTAACTGAAGTATCTTCATGATTTTATGCATTGTCCTGTTGCCACATGATTGACTGATTGGATATTGATGAATGAGCAGGGGTATAGGTGTTCCTATTAAAGTGACCAGTGAATATGTGTGTATGTGTATTGCCTCAGCTCTGTGTAACTGAATCCTTCAGCATTTTGTACATATTCCCACAACGCCATCCTTCAATAACAGTCTGACAGCACCTGAATTACAGTGGGCTGGATGTCCAGATGACTGAGGCAATCTAGATCGATCTCTGCTGCTTTCTCTTCTCCGGTCACTTGGGGTTAGTCGGCATCACCATGCCACATCTCAAAACTAGCCCCTCCAAAGCAATCCCGGTTTTATTCCTTTATGCCTTTCATTCCAGAAGCAAATACTTGCTATTTAAATGTTCTTTATATGTGTAAATGTATGTACAATCTTAGATTTAAAAACAAAAGTTTCAGGGTTCGAAATTGAATGTTTAAAACCTCCTTGTTAAAGATTTGACTTTTTTTTTAATGATTTAAGGGTTGCAGAGTAGAACATTTTTAGATTCTATATTGTTCTTTCAAACCAAAAATCTACTTTTAGTAAAACCTTTTGTTTAAAAAAAAAAAAAAGAATGTTTGAGTGCTCCCGACAGTCAGAGGTGACCTTAAACCCACTTTTGCTCATCCATTATTTATTTACACAGTTTGATATTAGTTGTTTTAGCTGAAATGACAAAGACCCTTAAACAGTGCCAAGAGCTGTCACAGACAATCCATATTTCACTACAGTGGTATTTCAGAAAGGGCCAAGTGTGTCTTTGTGAGAGAGAGAAGAGAGATAGAGAGAGAATAGAGATGTGTGTGTGTGTGTGTGTGTGTGTGTGTGTCAGAGGGGGGGATTCTTTGCAGCTGTAAAGGTTGCCTGAAGGTGTTTGAGGTAAAACCTTGATCTTTTATTCTAATGATTGAACAAACAAATCAAATGACCTTAGAGTGGCTTGTGGTTTCCTGTCTTACTTTGCTAATATATATATATATAAATATATAATATATATAAATAAGCAAGTCCATAAGCAAGATTTTAATGCTTTTAATGTCTAAAATTTTACACAGTCTAAGATGGACTTTAAAAGGTGGCACACACTTAAAATGTCTATTGGTGAATTGAAACTTGACCCAACAAATACACCAGTGTACACTGAGTGCTCGATGGCATATTGGCAGCCTGGACTTGCACCTAGCGAGCTACGTAGTTATTATACAAGTGTTATCAGAATTATGATTAACTGATATTTTATCATTAGTTACACTCTTAAAAACGGATCCTCAATGTTTTATTGGATGGCTAACAGTTCTTTCTATTCAACCAGCTTATCATTTTAACCTTTCTTTGAAAGAAAAACCCACTACTGTTGGGTTTTGCATTAAGAGGGACACCCCAAACCATTTACGGTGCTATATTAAAACCTTCCGAGATTTTACTGCCTTTTCTGTGATATTTTTGCATACTTATATATTTTATAGCTATTCAGGTGTCTTCAACCCATTCAGTTGGCTAAACAATATTTTAAAAACTGGCTCTAGTTGGAATATTTACAGCCATGCCATGGGTAGTTCCATTTACAGTATGCTAGGTGTTTTTTTTTAAATCCATATACATAACTTCCAGCTAACATCCTGCAGAAAATCGGATGCTAGCAAACAAAAGTTAAATTATTCTGCAGTGTAATTACATTAACTAGCCGCCAAACACTTAATGGTTACAACTGTCATCAGTGATGTGGACTACCCTTTGGGATACAAGTTAAAAAGAAAGAATTTTATTTTCAAAGCATATCTATGGATAAGAGGTTATCTGTTAACAACAATTGTTAGCTGACCACTTGTTAGCATGTTTAAACTGCTACACAGCTGGATAGGGAGGAGATATTCAGTCTTCTGAGGAGGATCCAGCTGTAGCTACATCAACCAAACTCCAGGCTGAACTGAGGCTTCATCAGTCGAAGAAAAATAAAGCATAGCTTAGGTATAATTTATACTTTATAATATAATACATATGTTTTACATTATATAAACGTAACTGACTAGCTGATAACTTTTAACTGCTAGACACAGTTCCTACATAACTATCTGAGGTCTTTCGCGCTGTCTGGTGAATATCTGTTAGCAAAAATAAATTACAGTACATTTCATAGGGCTTCAGCTGGATATTGCTTCTCAGTCTAGATGTTGGCTGATGCAAAACAGTTTATTTAGTAAACTTAAGAACTTAATTAATTTGGAAACGATTCATAGGATAATTGTCAAAAGCGAATCTATTCTTATGGAGAGGTTGTTTTCAATTATTTTTAACTTCGTGTTGTGCTTGCTGGTTAGACAGGAAAACTGTCTGACTTTACCTGAGTTAATGTCACTTGCTTTGTATGTTGATTTCAGCCAAGGGGTTATCACAGTAGTGTATGCAAATACTCTCGTTTGATTCTGAGAACTGAACAAATACAGAATCACGTACAGAATCAGCATTTACTCAGTGAAACAACTACCAAAATAACAGGGAGGGGAAACATCAAAGAGCTCTTTTATTATTTTGCCTATTTGGAAAGGGTCATAAATTGTTCAAATATTAAACTGTAAAAGGCCCTAAGCTCAAGCTAACTTATAACTTATGCCCATATCTTCTGACAATAAAGCTTTGAATCACTTGAATCCCTGCTCAAGGACAGTTTCTTTGGGGCAAACAGGATGCTCATGAACGCATGAGTCTGACCCTTCTCCTCGAGGAGCTCAAAGTAGAAAATCAGTAAAGCTGTTTTGTCTCTCTCTCTCTCTCTCTCTCTCTCTCTCTCTCTCTCTCTCTCTCTCTCTATATATATATATATATATATATATATATATATATATATATATAGTTGACTAATAATGTTTTTCACAGTAATGTCTCTTGAATGTCCTTCAAACACATGGTGGTAGATAGCAACTCTGTCTTGTAACTTGCCCCCAGCCACCCCTGTCAAGAGCAAAGGTTCAAGAACAGTTCCTGTCTACTCTTCAGCTCATACAGAACATATAAACTCCCTGAACATGGAAGTGACTAGGCCTTTTAAATTAAGAATCTGAATAATTCATAAATAGATGTGTGATCAATCACAAACAAAATCTTATACTAACAGCAACGGTCTTAAATGCAGTACTGCATGTGCTTATAATTGTTCTCCTTTGAACTCAAATGTAGAACATCTGACTATAAACACTGCGGCAAAATAAAGAATAAATCCCTGGCAAGTTAAAAATGTGGTCACTCTCTCAAAAGGTGTCCTTAATTTGTAAGTTACAGATATAAATGTTGCAAAAGATATGACATAAATTTTGTAAGTTGCAGTTGGCTTATTAAAAAAATTGCATCCTTTTTTCAGCAATGTAAAATAAGCTATATATTAAATAAAATCACATTTTTATAGAGGATTTGAAGTAGAAAACTAATTCCTAAATGGATCATCATATTATATCAATAATTGAACTGATTTTTTAATAAAAGCTGATAAAGAAAAAGAACAAATACTGTGCTCTTTATACGTCAAATAAATGTGCGAACAAGTCACAGAGGGTTCACATAATTAGTTCTAAGTTAATTTTGTTACAGAAGCTGAAAATTGGTGTGTACCATACATTTAGTACTGAATGCTCCAGTAATATGATTCATTCTGTTGTATTTGTGGGTGAAATAATGCTTGGGTTTTGTTTGTTTGTTTGTTTGTTTGTTTATTTTTACATATTGAGTGTAGTGTATTTGAGTAATTCCAAACAATAAGAGAAAACTATAGATGTATACGTGACGTGGTGAATATCGTTGATGCCCACCATAAGGCAGGATGATGTTGAAGACCTGATCTTCAGTTAGAGACCTGCTTTAACTCTCGTGCCATCTGTTCGAGCTAGCCAAGGCGTACTCTGGTCATTTTGTAAACAAGCCAAATCAAATGCAAAATATTCACATTGACTACAAATTAGGATGATTTTTGTGACCATTTTCTTTGCCATCCAGCCTACATAGAAAATCTGTTCAGGACGCACACCAAGTTCATACAGAGGACTCAAAAATCAAGTTCAACTCTCTTATTTTTAACATAAGAATCTTCACAGTGGAATATTTAGCCGCATGATGATGGACATCGATAATTCATGGCGAGAAAAAAATTGTTTAATTTCTCTTATTTTGTACTGCAGGGAAAGCCCGTGTAACGGCGCACAGAATTTCCTCCAATCTGTGAAAGTGGACGGTGGACACAATGAAAGCGAGGACAGTCCGCACACACTGTCCCGGAGCACCTTTAGCACCAAACAGCTCACCGAGCTGGAGAAGGAGTTCCACTACAGCAGGTACCTGACGCGCGCACATCAGCTGGAGATCGCGAGCGCGCTGCAGCTCCGTGAGGCTCAGGTCAAAGTGTGGTTCCAGAACAGACGCATGAAACTGAAGAAAACGCAGCGGCTCATGCACACACATCCAGAACCGGGAAGGTGTCTGGAATTACACTCAAACACAACGGACACGTGTGCGCTTCCGGAGGAGAGTTAGTGTTCCATTCATTTCTGTTAGCAATATGCAGGAGCCTTACGCGTTGGCCCCATCCTGCGCGCTATATGCACCGACATTATAAAAGGGCAGATGACAGATAAAGGATCGCCAAGTCAGAAAAAAATAAATCTGGGGGGATTATTATGGTTAATGAAAATATACTGTACGTATTTTCCAAACTAGAGAGCATGACTGGTGTACTCTCCTCACCTGTTGATGTCTTGCCTCCCAAATGCACTTTATTATTTATATTAATAATAATATAGCGTATATAGGCTATTTATTTTCTATATTTATAAGCCTTTTGGTATTTATTATGTTCGCACTACTGAAGATTTTAAGGACTTGAATTCTTAAAATTATCATTCACATCCTCTCTGATACAAAAAAAAGTGTACTAAAGTGTACAATTTCTTGTCGCCAAGAGGTGTACACCTTCTTCTTTTTTTATATTTACTATGTATGCTAAGCATACTAAGTTTTACTCTGTATAGTAATTGCGGGCGAGTTGTTTACTTTAGGTACAATATGTCCATATTTACAGGCTACAGATTAAAGGGTGACCAGGAAAGGTGGGATTTAGTAGGCCTACCCTTTTTTTGGTGAGAGGGTGTATCGTTCTTGGTTTTTATCTTCGATGTTCGTTTAGGATGCAGTAATATGTTTAAAAAGCATATTTTTAAATATTAAGCCTAAAATAAAAAAAGAAGCTCGGAAGGCCAAGAAATGTCCTAGAAGGTTATACAGCATAACTAAAGTATCTTAAATGTATAAGTAAAATAAGAGACTCATAAAGCGAGCGCGCGCATACGCACGCACACGCGCGCGCGCACACACACACACACACACACACACACACACACACACACACACACACTCAGGCAGATTCCACACCAGGTTATTTCCTGTACTGTCTTCGCCTGTAGGCCTACACGTTGTACGTGTCATGTTCACGCAGCCAGTGCTTTTTATCTGCAAAATAAAGAGCGCTGCAAGTCAGTTCTCCTCGTCTTTCTAAATAATGGCTAAACGCTGTCAACGTACCAAGTGCCTCCACTTAAAATCACGTATTTCCAGCCATTTATTCCGAGAATGGGTTAAATCGAGGGCCATAAGCTGAAGTGAACTTCCCCATACTAACTTTTCATCTGGATGACATGGAGCACGACTGCGCACTTCAGTAAAGAGAGAAGAGTTAAATGATACTTTAAGCCTTCCACATTTGTCCCTCAAAAACACCAGAGCCTATATATACAATGTCCACACAGTAAATATTACACTTTGAACTTTCATTTATTCTCTCTCTCTTTTTTTCTGCTCGACGATTGAAATTGTTGCTTCAGTTGTCTTCTAAGTAGGGTATATTTGGCTTAAAGGTCATTATTGCTGATAGATTTATTGACCACTGGGTTTATTGGCTTTTAATTGATTTGACTTGCTTGATCGTGCCTTTTTAACAAAACACGAGATGAGAAGTTAATACAAGAGTGATCATAAATATTTGAAGAAAGGAAACGACCATTTATGTTTTGCGATGCGTCTGACAATTTATTTTTTAGCGTTTGTTTGTAAATATTCTTACACATATTTACATGGATATATATATATATATATATATATATATATATATATATATATATATATATATATATATATATATATATATATATATCCAAGTAAATCTGTGTAGAACATTTACAAGCAAACGCTAAAAAATAAAATTATATATATAATATATAATAATATATAATAAAATGTATATAATAAAAACATATATATATATATATAGTATGTTAACATGTATATAAATATAGTATGTTTATTATATAAATTATATATAATGTTATTTTTAATTTAAAAAATCTCATTAAAGAAGAAATATTAATAGAAAATACCCTACTAAATAAGCCTACTATAATGCGTTAATAAATAAATACAAACAACCGACCATTTAATTCGTGACGTTTTTTTTAAAATCTAGATTAAGTTGAAAAAAGATTTGAGAGCAAATCATCCAGACTTTAGTGAACATGCAAATAAACAAACAAGACTAAAATCCCACTTCATCATTATTTTCTAAAAAAAAATCGCTCATTTTTCTTTCTTTCTTTCTTTCTTTCTTTCTTTCTTTCTTTCTTTCTTTCTTTCTTTCTTTCTTTCTTTCTTTCTTTTCTTTTTTCTTTTTGCTATATTAGTCAAACTAAAGCTCGACTCGACCGTCTTGGCTGCTAATGTATGCACTTACTCTCTAGTCAACCTTTCACCTCTTGACCCCTGTTTGGCTTTAGAACAGCAGTGACCCGGTCAGTGCCTAACTTAGTTCTGAAAATTTCCGTGTCCTTGGAGTAGTTTCCACTCTACGACACAAGAAAAACTTCCCGATAAAACTCTTCAGCATAAATAATAATAATAATAATAATAATAATAATAATAATAATAATAATAATAATAATAATATATTTGCCATTATTAAGATTTGGTGAATTGATATTAAAAGGGTGTAATTAAAGCTAAAGTTGCTAAATCTGTACAATATGGACATCATAAATATAACATAAATAAATAAATCAGGAAAATTAATAAATGAGGAAAACTTTTATTATAATATTTGTTATATTTATTGTAATATTTGTTATATATTTTATATTTATTTATTTATTTATTTTTCAAAATGCACGATAATGGATGCTAGTTCCTAGAAAGTAACAAGACCAGTTTTACAGATAAACCGGCAGCAGACAGGTAAAACATCACGGGCCAGTATGGAATTTAGTTTCACGGATAAGTTTCTCATTTAGGCTATATATTTTATATTATAGTAGTATTGTTTAATATTTTATGTTAAATTCAAAACTATCGAAATAATGGCCACTATCTGTACTTGTGTAAAGAAGTAATGCCGCAGAACCGAGGCCTATGCAAACAGTAGCATTGACATGTTAAGTTCCTCTGTCAATTGAGAAAAGTGACGAGTTCACTCCTCTAGTCGCCGAAAAATAGCCCTATGTGTGTGAATATATTAAATATAGAAAATATATGGACGATGCTATAGAATATATGATGTCTAGCCGCTAAAATATAGTGTCAGAATATGTATAACATGAATATAGTAAGCGTGTCCGTTTTTGACAGTTACCTGTGTGCATGTGTTTATTTAAGCACGTGTGACATTTTCTCACCACATAAAAAACGTGTAAATAAAGGTTGTTTTCTTTGCATGGGCACAGATTTGAATGAATCACGTGACTGCTTCGTGCATCCTCACCGTGTTGCTGTACTGAACTCGGAAACACACACACGCACACACAGCCAGTCATTTCCCATTATAATGCAGTTTTAATATTAGCTTTATTAACTAATAAAGAAAGGGAATTTTGTACGTAATTTTAATAGTGTAATAATAATAATATTAATATTATTATTATTATTATTATTATTATTAATAATAATAATAATAATGCAATGTGTTACATATTATATCATAGGCCTATACTTTATTATATAATATCAATAAATATATCAATCAGAATATTATAGATAGATTATTATTATTATTATTATTATTATTATTATTATTATTATTATTATTATTATTATTATCATCATCATCATCATTATAGTTATTATTATTAAATTTTATTATTGTTGTTGTTGTTCTAACATTTAAATATTAATATCATAATTTAGAATAAAAATGGTGATAATAAAAGTAATAATAACAGCAACAACAATAATAGTAATAGTAATAATAAAATGAATAATAATTATAATTAAGCAGCTTAATAATAATAATAATAATAATAGACAATAATTTTTATTCATTTAGTATTTAAAAAAAAATCTCACATCCAAATCTATGATAAAAGAAAACAGAAATAGAATATTAAATCACTTCCCAATTTTGCAATGTAATTTCCTAATAACAAAATTTCTGAATTTCCCCATCATCTGCTATATCAGCATTATTATGCATATAGAAAGATTACAGCTGCACTAGTCAATTCTCAATTCAATATAATCTAATATACCTTGTTATCTTCATATTTTTAAGAAATATTTATTCTTCAAGATGGAAGGGAAAGTTAGTTATCCAGCTGGTGCAATTTTTAGCAAACTAAGCAGTTCCTAAGGAGCTCTAGAACTTTGAGCCTGTTTATATGTAAAATGTGTGGTTAACCTGTTGCTTGCATAAAATATACATTGTCAAACTCCAGCAATAAACAAAGGGCACAGCTGCTACTAATATAGTCTGTTCTCATATTACTACCATAGTCCATACAAATAAATGAAACTTAAAATGAACCTAGGTAATACAGTATGACGGGACAAGACATTGAAAAAGTGTTTGTTTGAGTTTCTTATTACACATACGGTCTTAACTGTTAATGAATTCATATTCTTTCTTTTTTTTTTGTATCTACACCATTTTAGAGCCAAAGTTTTCAGTGCATTTGTAAGGAGGGAAGTTTCCAAATTCAGCCATTACTGTCGGTTTTCTTCTTGAATAAAATGTCTCTGGTAGCACTAGATAAGATGGTTTCATGCAAATTTAAATTAGTAACAGTGTAAGCTTCTTGAAATGATACTGTGGAAACCTATGGAATATGGAAGCCTTTCCATATTTCAGTGCTGTATCTAAATGTAATGGATGCTTCCTAAATAAATATTTATTACTAAGAGGCATGGTGTTAACCAACACTCTGTCTATCTCTTTGTTACTCCTGTTTTCACCACGATGCGTTATCTTTTTCTCCACTCCCTTAAATAAAGACTCGCTTGTTTTTTATCAATGGCATCACAAAGAAGTAGATGCAACACACATGAGGGGATGAGCATGTACACAAAGCGTATCAGAGCCCTTGTTTCTCCTCTGCTTTACATGACTCTCGAGAACAGATGTTTGGGGACAGCTTACACGCTCAGCAAAAAAATAAATCTGTGTGCAGGGCAAACAGCAGCAATCAGCACTTCTGGGCTCTGGGAATGTGGATGTTTGGGAGGAGGGAAAGAGGCAAGGAGGGAATGAGATTATTAGGGAAGGGAAACTGTGTCAGGGAGGTAAAAACTGTGTCAAGGTTACAATATATGAGTTTCTGCCATTCAAATCTGGTGCAGGACTGAGGATATTGGGTTAGTGTGCACTACACTGTCTGTAGTGAGCTCGTTTGTTGTTCCACATCACAGCCCACATTGAAGACGGCCTTCTGTGAGATTTTGGAAGTGGTGTTGACCTCCACGGCATGCTTCTGCCGACTCTTGCAGTTAAACTGTCCTTTGGAAAGTTGCATCCAAGCAAAATGGGGAAAGTGTGGGGAAAACTGTGGATGATGAAATATGACTGGTCAATTTGAAGCAGCAGTTTTCAGTTTCATGCACAGAATCTTTAGAACTACACCCCATATCACAAAATGTGTACTAAAATGTATCATATCTGCAAAGTCTTGCCAATCTCAGTGCAGTTAAGGCCTACACATACAAGAAATAAATGACACAAACAATGAAAACTTCAAATGCAGCCTTCAAAACACACACACGTTAGATCAATATTTAACATTAAGGAACATTTAGGGAGATTTATGTTGTACTTGAGATAACTACTGTTAAATCGTATGCTATTCCTTATGCTAAAAGAATGATAGTTCAGTTGGAATCCAGTCTGCTTACTGCATATTCATTCCAAGATTTTATTTTTAATTGGTATTGAAACTAGCTCCAAGTGTAGAAACAAGTGTTTCTCTCAAAACTGGTCATTCTTAACAAATATTTATAAGCAGAATGATCAGCCTGTCCTTAAGTTTCACATCAGTGTGATGATAGTGCCTTTGTTATGTACACCATGAAGAAAAAATATTGAGATGTAAATTTGGTCATAATTCATTAGCAACCGTGGGCAAAAAAAACTGAGTGATAAAGCCCATACAAAATATTGTATGAATTTCACAGTGGAAGACATCTGTATATTTAGATTCTTTCTGGCAACACATTTTTGTAGCTCTCTGCTATTTTTACAGGGAATGCTTTACTATGTTTGTTTGGTGTGTTTTTTTGTTTGTTTTGATATGATATGTCTAAATACTGTAAATAAAAGACTGTGAATAAGCACACTCAAGCACATTTTGCCTTTTCTTCCTCAGCGTCTCTCTAAAACATAAAGCATTAACCGAGCTATACGATGCTAATTTAGTCAGGAATGACAGACCCCACACAAAATAATGTTCATGGCACAGCGGGAAAATTGTGCCTATTGGGTTGCTTTTTCAGGCTGATTCAACACATTTTTGTGGCGATGATGGACTGCGTTTGTGTTGTTGTTTTTTTCCCTTAGACATGCCGTGCATGAGCAATGCAAATAAAGGATTGTAAACAAGCACGAACAAGCACACTCTGACTCTTTTTCCGCCGTCAGATTTTCACTGAAAGTGTGAGCAACTGAGCTTATTTGTCTGAAGATCCCCCTGATCTCCACCCAAGCCGCCCTGGGTGTCGTTGCCATAGCAATGCGTTCGCAGACATATGGAGAGGGGAGAACAGAGAAGGGTGGAGAGGAGAAGAGTGGAGAGGGAATGACAGAGAAGGAGAAGAAGGGAGGGGAGAGGAACAGGCAGGTGGTGTGTCAAGATTCTCCTCTGTCTTTTCAGATAAGCCATTGTGCTCCGTTCGTCTATCTTGCCTCTGTTCTCAATGGAAGCCCAGTTCATGAACTTTCCCCAATCGAAACATGTCTCTGCACAGCCATTAGCACGAGCACATCTTCCATCTTTCCCACTGTGGAGAAGACGGCTGCACCCACACCATCATCATTTCAAACCTCGGCTTACAAACTGGCTTCGAAACGCTCACGTTATGGCTTAAAATGGGCAATTCTTATGGGCAATGTAATGTCTTAAAGCCTAAACAAAATAAGGTTTGGTGGAGGATAATGTGAAACTTAGGTTCTTTTTAGGCCATTATTGCTAAATGCACCAAAATCATCTCCATCATTTCAAACCTCAGTTACTAAGCCACTCATGTATCACTCTTACAATCGACTCTTATTTGAGCACTACTTATATATAATGTGCACAACAGAGCTTTATAGAGCTTTCTATGTCTGAATTTCCTACTAACAAAACACATTAGGTCTAACTTTATTTATACAGTCTCAGACGAAAAATAGTGCAGTACACTTTCTTATTTCTTTAATATACATCTTTCAATTGGAAACATAGATGTATTGCATTCAAAGGTACACAAAATGGTTTAGCACCCTTTTTCTGAGCTTATGCATGTATTTTAGTTATTGAGCTTAGGAGTTTCTAAAGGGATAGGTCAAATGGGATAATTACTCTAAAAACTCAATAATTAGTTGGATTGATATTGTGACTAAATTACAAAAAAAAACAAAAAAAAAATGCAGACCCCATAGCTTTGCTTTACAGCTTTGCTTTTCAGTAATTACTGATTACAATTTCAAATGAAATTATTTTGTAAACTCTAACACTGTACTAAAGCAATGCCATAATCGACGCATCTACACAAATTACACCTTGTCTTCATGACTTCATGATACAGTTCTGGGCTACACGTGCACCTATATACCATCCATCTATCCATTTCCATTCATTTTCTGTACCGCTTATTCTACTTAAGGTTGCTGGGAGCCTGGAGTCTATTCCAAGGAACTCACAGGACAAGGCAGGGACACTCTGGACAGGATTTCAACCCATCACAGGGCACAATCACATACACTTTCACACACTACGGGCAATTTGAAAATGCCAATCAGCCTCCAACGCATGTCTTAGGACTGTGGGAGGAATCCGGAGAACTCGGAGGAAACCCCCATAGCACAGGGAGAACATGCAAACTCTGTGCACGCAGGGCGGAGGTGGGATTTGAACTCCTGGAAGTGCAAGGCGAATATGCTAACCACAAAGCCACCATGCCCCACCCCCACCTATATGCACGTAAAAAAAAGGGGTACTTCTCTGTCCTTTTGTATCTTTAATATGTATCTTTCACCTGGATATAGGATATTACCTTCAAAAGCAATTTATGTTAAGAAAAACTTGAAAGCACTTCCCATGAGGGCAACAAAGAATGATACTGTTTAGTCCCTTTTTTCTAAGCGTGCATGCAGGACACCATGGCTAATAATAATCTTCATTTCCACTGGACAGGCAGTGTATAAGGGAGGACCCAGGTGTTCCACCAAGCAAGGGTTTTATTTTTCATCTTCGTTCCCCTTCATTTTTTCCCCCTCTCTCTCTTTTTCCTCTTATTCATTCCTCTGCAATTGTACTCCATATCATTTGTCTTCTCCCTCCCTCTCTCTGTTACCCACAGTCCAACTGATATCAAGGCCTGACCTCTAGGCCTGCAGAGGTCAAGTGATACAAGGTCATTAGCAGGTCAGCTCAGCTGACTGACTGACCTCTGCAAGTTCTTCTTCTGCTGGCCAATCAGATACGAGCGTCTCCCTGTGGCAAGCAGTCACGTGAGCACGGGGCATCACCATGCAGATGATTGATGATGCTTTTAGTACCTGTTTAGAATGAAGCTGTCCACACCACACTGTAATTACCCACTCCCAGGCGGCAGCTGCCCAACATAATTGCTTTTTGTTTGTTGACCTGGTTTGCTGTGGAAAAGGAATAGCTTTGGCTAGGTGAGGTGCATGAATATGTGTGTTTTAGAGTGAAAGTGCTCAGGGTCGAGGTGAACGAGGGCATGTTTGTTCGTCTGTTGGTCTGACTGTCCGCTCATACAATCCTGCACAGTGACTACTGAGCATCCTTGAACCCTTTTGAAGCCGAGAGCCGTTTTTGTAGTGTGTGTGGGGAGGAATTTTATTTTCGTTTTGCAAAGTGCTTTTGATCATTCCTCATTTTTATGTGATTCACTGGCAACTGAGATGTAAACCCGGAGATGTGAATAAATCTGGAATAAAGTTTCTGAATGAGCAGATGTGATTGTAATAAGTAATGTGAAATAAACAGATTTCAACAAATAAGGCTCCTCTCCATTTCTATCAGACATTTATCTTAGAACAGGCTTTTATTTTTCGTCAGGAAGCACTTTGGCTGTTTACGCTGCTCTAAACACATAGTGCATTTGGTTGCACATGAATCAGTCGACGATAAGCCGAATCTTCTAGCTATGTTTGCATTCTCACAGGCGGTGCACCGAAGCATAATTGAGCTGCACAGATGTATTAAGAGTTTTGAATTACGCTCATGTTGTTTGGCAAGTTCTCAGAAATGTTCTGATCTTCAAATCCATAACGATTGATTAGAGCAGGGAGGGAAATCATTTTCCTTTTTGACTTCTACTCAAATGTGTAAATTTAGAATTCACTCAACATACATGTAGACATGCATAATTCATCACCAGGCCATTCATGTTGAACCCTCTGAAGTGCTCCTCTTTTAATGTCCGCTAGATTAGTATAAAGGTCAGAGGCCCAAACAAATCTGCCTCACTGTCTGCGTCTGAACTACATTATACATAATTTCTCAGCTCTAACACATGCGATGTTTGTTCAGCAACATTTGCAACTGCTCTGCATACTGTCAAGCCACTCCGCAGCCACGTTCGTGCCAATGAGGACTAGATAAGCAGGTTGTGGCCGACCTACACAAGAGCATAAAGTCGCTCGACATAAATCTGAGGCTCTTTTTTGGATCGGTGCACTGCGGGTCTGCTATCAGCTCTGACTGTATGAGCAGCTTTCATCCGTGCACTGGTTCTCACATAACTCAGTCGGCGCACCTCTCCCCCATCCTCATAAATAACTCTGCTATCGCCTGATAATGTCCCCTTAATGCTTAGTCAATAAAGCGCAGAGTGCCGTCACTTCTCTCGTCTTTCCACCATACATAAATATAAACATGGAGCTCAGATTGATGCGTTGGGCAAAGCCTGTTCTGTTGGGTCTGGAAAAAAGAAAGAGAATAGGTTAAAAGAGAAAAGAGAAGAAGAGAAGAGGAAAAGATCATAAAGAGGAGAGACAAGGAGAAAGAAAGGAAAAGAGAGTCGACGGGCTGCACAGCTGCAGGTGTTTATAAGAGATAGCGTTTAGGGTGATGGGACTGAAATATCTTAGCACTGACAGATCACCTGTGCCGAGCAGCTATTAATGCAGTAATTAGTTAACCCATTGCTTTCGTCCACTCTCATGCCAGGGCTCATTTGGCCTATTTGGGTTATCATCTCCTTTAGAGCAAACTACCTATGTTAAATTGGGCCTCATTTACAGATTCATGTAGTCACCAAATATAGATAGAGACTGAACTGAGACTGAGCTAAAAATGAAGAGCTTGGATCTTTATATGAGGGGAATTATCAGTGCATCAACCAGAGCTGAAAGGTATATAGGCATATAAGAGTGCTGCGACTTATTAGGCGAGGGAAGGTTTCCTGAAATAGTGGATTGGTGCTGTAGCAGATGTAAATAGCGGTTTACAGCATCCAGAGATAATGAAATAAAGTCAATACAGTAATGTTTTCTGTCACTCCCTCCAAATCCAGCAGTGATTTTTCAAGAAGGATGGAGCAAACAAGAATTTGAGGTTATTGGGAAGGAATATCTGAGCAAAACCAACTGAGAGGTGGAATCTTTTTCAGAAGAAGTTTGAATATGGATAGATGTGGACCTGGGTCTGGGTGGTTCGTGCTTTAATACTAATCTCAGGCTCACCAAGTGACCAAAAAAAAAAAAAAGATTGAAGGTAAGACCGAAAAGATTACAACACAAAATACATGGAGATAATTTTGACTGGATTATAAATGAGATTACTAATTGCAATTAGTGCATTTTTATAGCATTTAATATTCAATCATTATGAATCCCTGCCAGAATGTCTGTGATTTATGATAGTGCTACTCGCAGGAATGAAATTTAGACTAGGCTATTCACTTGCAAAAAAAAAAAGTAAAATTCATGTTACCCGTTTGGTTTAATAGTGCTGTAACTCTAGGATCAAGGTCCTGCATCTATAATTGTGTTTACTGGGTAAACATTGGCAAAGATGAATGAATACATCACTGTCATTGCAGAGGCCAAAACCATGGTTCAATTAGTATATGATTAAGTATGTTGCCCTAATCCAAGGTATATTTATATATTTATAGTTATAATTGAGTATCCTCATTGATGTTAGGAATATTAGGCTTGTATGAAGAGGTAACTTGATTTCTAAGATCTGTTATCTGCCAACGAAAAAAGGAGCAAGGTGATCTCAACGTCTGCTCTGTCTAGTCTCCAGAGTCGCAGCATTGAATGACGCTGAGTGTAATTTAGACAGAAGCATCCCAAAATTAGGAGAGACATTAACGTGGGTATCAATAAATAAAGTACTAATTAAAAAAAAGGATCAGTGGTTTGGTGGCGCGCGGGGACAGAATACCAATGGCAACATCATGCACTCCCATCTGCAGTCATGACGACATGAGGCTGCTGGGCCGGGCTAACCGAGGCTCCACCAATCAGCAGCCCTGCCTCCGCTCTGTGACTGTGCAGTGAACCCAGTGCTGCCTCGTCGCCTGAGTGTGTAGGTGTGTGTGTGTGTGTGTGTGTGTGTGTGTGTGTGTGTGTGTGTGTGTGTGTGTATGCCGCCAGGCTTTGAGACTTCACCATGATTAATAGCGGTAGGGGGTCTTCCCCTCCCTCTGTTCTGGAGAAAATGGAGGGGAGAAGGAGAATGAGGCAGAAATGGAAAAAACGATGCCTCCGAGAGAGGGAGAAGCCAGTTACACATGCAAAAAGAGAGGGAGGTTAGAGAAAGAAAAGCAGGAGAACGTGCAAAAAAAAACCCCACAAAGACAGAGAGAGTCGGAAAGGTAGAGATAGACATGCCTAATTAGTGAGACAGGTTTTTTTTCTTTTTTAAAAAGCAGGTAGTGATTGTCCATCAGGTGGATTTAAAGCACTCATGGAGATGCTCTGTAATGAGCTCTGACCATTTCACCACCTTATTCTCTCTTTCTCTTTCTCTCTCTTTGCTCTCTGCCTCACTCCTCAGACCTATCCCTGGAGGATAATAAAGACTGATGACACTGATGCTGTGCCATCCGGCTCCCCAACCCTCAACTGCAGAGCCATTTGCGCCATCATTTATCGCTGCCCCCCCTCCCTTTCCCTGCTCTAATTCTGCTTTAATAACCACCAGCCCCATTCATCACATTATTGACATGCGTGACAGACAGTGCGGCATGCGCTAACACCCTGCCCTTTACTTGCACACCAGCGGGGTCATCCAGAGGTCACGTAGTCAATAATCACATGGGTCATGCACTTCGAAGCTGCTCAGACCTGTATAGAGATGTATGATTTGTGAGGACAAGAAATGTCTGAGCAAGCACTAACACAAAGATGTCAGCATCATCACAAAGCCTAAGATTCGTGTGTGAGCCTAAATACCAATATCAAAATCTGAGAGAGAGCAACATACGTATGTGTGTGGGTGTATGTGGCAGCAGCGGTATTGCTTATGATTCTACTCCCATGACATGAACTCATTCGATTTGATGCTTTTGCTCTAAATAATTTTGATTGCCTGAGACTGTCTACTGAGATCAGATATACCACAGCGTTGTCGAATAATCAATACTTATTGGTCATAGGGTGTTGAATAATTTTCTATAACACCAGCTCTGACAGTAGTGCAAATCACAGGTTTATATTATGTTATCGTTTCTATAGCAACAACTCATTCACAGGCAGGCATGCTACATAATTTAAGGCTTATAACAAACAGATAAAAAAAATTGTTTTTTATTGAACAAAGAAAAAAAATTTCACTGTTGATGTGGTGAAGCTTTCTGTAAGATGTTTATTTAACATTTATGGAAGGAGTCTCCAGTGTCAGTGATTTGTGAGGGTAAGTTTTCCTACACAGGAAGAGTCTATGCTTTCTGCTTTAGATAGGAAACCATATACTCTAACATAACATGTGCTTGAAGACAACTCCATAACTCAAGGCCCAATCATTTATCCACAATGCATTGGCTCCCAATCAAATTTGGCACTGATTATGAAATACTACTATTGAAATATAAAGCACTGACTGGTCACAGATCACAATACCTGAGCGAACTTTTGGTCTTTTAAGATCCATCACACCTTCCTTAATCAAAAGGTACAGGCTATTTGTTGGTACCTTGAATAGCAAAAGCTACAGCAGGGGGCAGAGCGTTTACTTACAAATTCCCACATGGGACAGCCTTCCAATTAGTGTTGGTGTGCCACGGTACCTGAGCAAACTTTTGGTCTTTTATGATCCGCCACACCTACTTCAATTAAAAGGTGCAGGTTATTTGTTGGTACCTTGAATAGCAAAGGCTACAGCAGGGGGCAGAGCTTTCTCTCACAAAGCCCCACATGGGACAGCCTTCCAATTAGTGTTCGGGACTCAGACACAGGCATCATGGGCACACCGCCCTTACCACGTTCACTGTAATGCCCTTTGAGTCTCCTTTTCACAGGCTTGATGAGTTCCCTCATCTTCAGACAGGCATGCAGCCTGCTAATGTGACATGCTTTTTCCTCATTCCTGTCCTGACAGTGACATTTATGTTCATTTGTTCCATGCCATTGTCGGGCATCTGGAGAGACTGGATCCCCTCTTTTTCTATTATTTCTCCATTGTGACAATCACACTGATGCAAATGGACATGTCAAGGGGACTGGGCTTTAGACAAACAAACAGAACGGATGGGAGGATGAAGTGGGATCACCTCTGTGGTCCCATGTGGAGCAGAAGCTCAAGGAAGCTTTGTCAGATGAGAGCCAGTGAGTGACATTGTTATGCTGCTGATCTAATCCACTACAAAATAATCTTCCACTATGTTCAGACAAGCTCAAATCTGATTTTTCAGCATGTTATATTTAAGCAAGAAATATTTTTTTGCACTCTGAATGGCAAAAATTCATTTTCTTTCAGTTGAATCAAACCCTTATTTGTACATGGTTTAAAATTTGACAAGAATGGGTTTTGATATGTGCTTGGGACAGAATAATGATGGGGCAAGAAATATAAATCCTTACATGAACAATTAGAAACTTTTTAAGTCCTCTATATTAAGCATGTCTTATGGGAAAGAGAGAGCAATGACAGAATGACAAATGCTCTGCAAGTGTTATAAAAATGAAACACCTACACACAATGTAGGTAATATACTGTAAAACGTAAAGTCACAGAATTATATATTGTTATTATGGGGCGCACGGTGGCTTAGTGGTTAGTACTTTCGCCTCACACCTCCAGGGTCCGGGCCATGTGTGTGTTTGCATGTTCTCTCCGTGCTGCGGGGGTTTCCTCCGGGTACTCCGGTTTCCTCCCACAGTCCAAAGACATGCATGTTAGGCTGATTGGCGTGTCTGTAGTGTATGAAAGGGTGCGTGAGTGTGTATGTGATTGTGCCCTGCGATGGACTGGCACCATGTCCAGGATGGATGGATATTATTATTATATTGACAGCTATAGGCAATATAAAGCCTCATAATGTATATTGGTAAATGCTACAGTATTTTGAATGTACAGTAGTTTTCTGTAAATAAATTCATGATCCAGTACCATGTAGGGAACGATCATCTAACTAGACATTTGCTAGTTCTGTGTGAATTTATAGCTTCTGGATGTGAAAGCTTTATCACGGAGGAGACATTTTATTACAGAGTCCACTCTGACATCATGAAGCCATAAACTGATATTGCTGTGAGAGATTATACAGATTTTTTTGGACAGACCACACTTTCATGTTGTGGTGTGGGGGGTGGGGGGTGGATACACTACATAGCCAAAAGTACGTGGACACCTGACCATCACACCAATATGTGGTTTGTCTTCAAACTGCACCACAAAGTTGGAAGCACCCTATTGTATAGGATGTCTTTGTATAATGTAGCATTATGATTTCCCTTCACTGGAAATACAGGACCTAAATCTGTTTCAGTACAGCAATACCCCTTTGCACAAATAGAGGTCCATGAAGACATGGTTTGCCAATGTTGATGTGGAATAATTTGAGTGGCTTGCACAAAGTCCTGGCTTCAACCCCACTGAAAACCTTTGGGACAAATTGGAATGGCGACTACGTGCCTGATCTCACTAATGCTCTTGAGGCTGAAAAGGAAAATCCCCACAGCCACATTCCAAAATCTGGGAAGGGAAAGCCTTTCCAGAAGAGTGGAGGAAATTATAACAGCAATGGGGGGACCAGCTCCATATTAATGTTCATGGTTTTGCAAAGCACATCTAGTTGTGATGGTCAGGTGTTAGGTGGACCTATGTAGACAAGACAACATCGGCAAAATCCAGCTTGAAGGCAAGAAAGAAAATGATAAATATAATATCAATATCAACCTCAAAAATATTAACATAATGTGTTATTCTGAGAAGTACTGAAGACTGGAAAGTCTTCCGGATGTTGTGCTTTGCAGTTTCTTTCTAAGTTGCTTTTGTTTTTTCTTCAAGAAAGTAAAAAAAAGGGGCTGCTGATAGAACTCTTGCTTATAGTTGCTGTACTGTAAGAGAAAACAGACCTCATGAACGTTCCAAAACATTAAATGTAATTCTGACCTGTTAAAATGAATGTCGTCTTGCTTTAAAAGAGCAATAAATCAGCTTGGGATGTGGCGTTATGTGTGTTTTATTCCTTACATACAGTACTACACACCTCTAGCTCTCATGAAAAATCAGTGGGAATTTGATAGCAAACTAACAAGCTTGTACCCAACTCTACTTAATGTACACACACCTGCACCTGCACAGATTTAGGGCACTTTGCTCTGTCAGTTATTAGGAAGCATGCTGTTTGGATGAGCCTGCAACATGTTATTTCTTATGCCATTTTTGCTGTTTCAAAAGTCATTTTGTCAATCCTTTTTGGGTATATGGGTCTCTCCGCATTCAATCACATAGGAGCCTGGTCTTTGTATGACTGAAAATAACTGTCCAAGAGCATTGCCAAGATGGCTGCAAGTGGACAGACTTTACTAGAAGTACTCTGTTCTCAACTTGCTGACCTTTTGTAGCTATTTCTGTTTCCTGCCTCAGGAGTCTTATGTCCTCTTCCTGACTTCTGGACAGCTAATGGTAAAGTAGTAGTAGTATCAGTGATGTTGCCCTTTCATATTAAAAGCCAGGGTTGTACAGCTTTGCCTTTACTACCCACCAAAGACAAGCAGCTGTGTATGATTGGTCGTTTAAAAATCCAGTCATACAGAATTTCATCCTGCATCGTAAGCTCTACTATCTAATACAGAAATCTAATACACACTCTTTCAGGTACTAGATTATTAGATTTTTAAAGCAATAATCATAGTATAATATGCTCTCTCTCTCTCTCTCTCTCTCTCTCTCACACACACATATATACACGCACACACAACACACACACATTCCCCTAGGGCTTAGAGAGATACTAGCTGCTGTTCCTGTAGACCTCCAGAGAGAACGGTGCTGTCCCTCTTCACCTATCCGACAGAGGCAGACACTCCTACACCCACCGAGGTCTTTAATCCGCCGCCCAAGTCCCATCGGCAAGGATCATTGAGCTAATTAATAACGTGGCACGGAGAGGGATGGGAGTCATTAAGAAGGTGCGGCTGCACTCTACTCCACTCCCTCCTCTTCTCTCTTTTCCTCCTACAGTCTGCACCGGGGCTTATGGGGAAGGTGGGGGAAAAGACTGCAGATGCAGAGTTTTGCTTCAGCACACAAGCCTCAAAGGCATAATTCACTACAAGTGATGGAACAAAAAAAAAAAAAAACACAACATAACACAAACATGAGGCGCACGTGCACATCACGTTAAAGGAACAAGAATGAATTTTAATTTCTTTAATGTCTGTCCTTGATAGCAGACTGGAAAGTGTTAGTGTCACAATTAGGAGTACAAGAGCACAAGGTCCTTGCAGGGGCATTAAAAGGTGTGTTAGTGTGCCACTGGCCTTGGTTTGAACACATTGAATAAATCATGACATTAGTTAATCCTAATCAAAAACATCCATATCTCTACCTTGGTTGGGTGCTTGTCATGGCCGAAACTGGTGACTATTCACGATCAGCAAAGGTACAAATGTATGGATGATAATCATTATTACTGTTGAAGCAGGTTACTTAAGGATAAAGCTGCAGTACTGAACTTTTGCCTTTCTATTGCCATCTCTGTTTGAAACTTGCAAGTTTCAGGTGTGCAATCCTCACCCCGCCCTTCTCCGGATCCGCCCTCCATTCACAAACTGGCTCTCAAGTTTGCCTCTGCTTCCATTATTAGTCTGTTCAAACTCTATTTTCAATCAAAAGATATACATCATCATAAATTCTAGCACCTCAGCGTAACCCCTAGCGCTTTATTCTTTCTGTTTATGGATGTGACGTAACCACACAAAGACAAATGACGTCAATCTGACAAAACTGAAATCCGACCTGACAGCTCAAATTATAAGTAATTGTTATAAGCATAACTTTGTCAATCGGGGTAAGGTAAGGAGACAGTTTTGAACACAGATTTTTTTTTTTATGTACTTGCTCAATAATTGATTTTTGTTCATTTTTAACCAAAAAAGTTTGATACAGCAGCTTTAAGTAGCTCTGTATATTAAATATAGAGACCTGCAAATAATTAGTTGCTCCTTTGCTACGTCACATATAAGGGCACATGTATTTGGTTGCACTTCGAAAAAGTTAGCATAAGCTGGGTCCGCTAAGACACTACTACTATGACTTTTTTTGAGAGAGAGAGAGATATGCAACGCACATATTTATAGGCTGACATAGCTGTAAAATCAGTCCATACAGGATTTCACAGACTTTTTTTGTGATTGTTGCAGCCAAAAATATGCTTAATATTGCTGCGGCTTTTTTCAACATTTGAGTTTTTTGCTGAAAACTACTTGAATTTATCTAGTCATCTAGCTATCTAGTCGCTGTAACTTTAGCTGATGTACCTTCCATTAGATGCAGGCATGGCATTTTTAATGTATGCTTTTTTAATAGTTAACATGAAGGAAGAGAGAATAAGAGGATGAGCACACATAAAAAAATATATTTAATTTAAGTTAGTGGTTGTGTGCCACAATGGGATTTTCCACTTTCCATTTTCCAACATAAGTGATAACAGTCAGAAAAAGATCTTCTTTTCTTGTTCACCATCTTCCAGAGAAATCTAATGGAGAAGTAATGGAGACATTGGTGCAAAAGCTGGACTCAAAATTCCTGAACACAATGCAGTTAAAGTTAATTAGTTAGCCATGACGAGCGCTATGGTGCTGTACAGACTAAAACAATAAAGCCCTGCTGCTAAAGGTTTAAACCATTATCTCAGGTGAAAATAAAGCAGCACATCAGTGAAAGAGTCAATTCATAGATTATTTCATTACAGAATAAATCTCGGATGTTATTTGAATCTTTGATTAATATGCAAGTTGTTCAGGGCAGATTCATCAAACTACAAAAGCAAGATAAAAAATGCTGGACTCATACTTGTTTGAATTGTTCCTATCACTTTATTTATGCAGGAATACAGACAGAAAAACAAGCCAGACATGGGAGAAGACAGACAGAGAAAAATTGGGAGTCTGAGAGGCAGATAGACAGACACTGAGACTGATAGGCAGAGAGTGAGAGAGTGAGTGAGACAAACGTACAGAGCGAGCAAGCACTTAGTGTAATAGGCAGCTCTTGCTAATGAAAGGAAACAAGAGCAGCAATTAGTAGTGTAAACAAAGCACTGTGAGAGGACAGGCCAGATCTGCTCTCTCTCCCCTGACAGCCGGGCTACTAACAGGCAGCAGTGAAACTAATTGGAATAACTGGGAACTGAGACAGAATCGATGGAAAGAAAGGCAGGCTAGCAGGCAGATTATTCACCAGTCGGCATCAGAACCCTGGGGATCAGTACAACACCGGCAAAGAAACTGAGGAGTGAAGTGTGGCCAAAGAACTGTGCTCAGATGTATCAAACGAATGGACACAGATACTCACAGATACACAAATACACATACCCAGATCTGGAATCAATTCTGATACTTGGTTACAGATGTGGATCTGTATACACACACACACACACACACACACACACAAATAAAACTTGTACAGTTCTATATCACGGCAAACTAAGTAATCGTTATATTTTCTCAGTATGACCCTGGGATAATAATCCTATACTTGCAACATCCTCATCCTGTCATAATGTCGGCCAGGGACAAGTTTTCATAAAAATGAATGCAGCGTGAGTAGCATTTCAAATAATATTACTCTCCCTAATTGATGTCCTCTGCATTGGGCTGTGGAGAAACCAGGTCCTGATCCAATCCAAGGAAAAGATCGGATCATTGTAATGGCTCAGGTATTTCTGCCACACATGGAATCGTTCTGTGTGGTCCTTTGAAACTGTATGAATGGTGATTTCTCCCTCTGTAAGTTAGTATGGGAAACAGACAGCCTTTTCCCCTCAACTTTCATTAATAGTGATGAGGAAATCATTAGCAGGTCTAGTGCAATTTCCATTAGCAGCTGTAAGACTCATACACATACACATACACACATACACACACACACACACACACATACACAAACACACACACACTTCCTCTTACTCTCCAAATGTCAGTACATTACTACCCTCTCGCTCATTGACTGAGCTGCCAGTCTCTGCCCAGATGGATGCCTCTCCAGGGAGGACTCCTGATCCTTGGCATCAACTTATTTGTTTTGCTGATCTAAACACCTCTGAACCACTATCTGAGGTGAAAGGGAGTGATAAGTTGTGTGCACTTGGTTTATTTCACATTAGGCCATGTCCTGTGACATGACCTGACATCAGGGTGTGGAATGCATAATTTTTCAGGGTTGATATCATGCAGACACACATGGCGAGAACGTTTATTTTTACGGACATTGCAGCATACAGTTACTAATCTGAATCCAGAACTATGCGTACCCTGGTCATGTTTTTTTTCTGCTTATATAATAGTGCAATAAAGTACAAGGAGTTCTTTGGAGGATGTCATTTTCCAAACAATGCTAGCACCAACAATTAACACTAACTTGCTTCAGGAGTAACAATTGAAGAGCTGATTTATCCATTTATTCAGCATTTGTTTTTTGATGAAGCAACCAACTAAAAGGTATGTTCTGGTTATTCCACTGCACTCCATAAAAACATTTTCAATTCATAATAGTCAGGCTTGCTGGTAGAAAACTGAGTCAAGCTAATTGTGTTCCATGCCACATACAGAACTAACACACTATACGTTCATTTTATGAATGAAACTGTAGCACACTATTTTGACAAGCTATTCATTTTGGAAACAGCCCTAATTATGGTGGTGATTTGTTGTGCTGCATTCCATTCAACTAGAAAAGTGGGAATTTACAACTTCTTACTAGGAAAAGTGTAACAGAACGCCATACAATGCCAGATTTCCAACTTGCAAAAAGGTGCAATTGTAGGGTTTTTTTCACTAATACAAATAAACAAAAAAAACTGTTGTATGTGGAATTTATATACCACATGCCGTTGCAATCTAAATTATTCAACCCCCATTTCAAATCAGGTATATTGTCAAAATTTTAAGAATTTCAGCTGTTTGCAATGAACAAATCAAACAAAAGCAATTTAATTAGTTTAACCCAAAGAATGTTGCAAGTGGTTTCCCCAAATGCAACTTATAATGATTTCTCCAGTCTCAAAATTATTTATCCCCCTGAATAGAATCCCTCAAAACAGCACAAATATGCAAAACAGGTGTTGTCTCAAGCACACCTGATTTGCAATGGGGTTTGAATAATTTTGGGCCATCACATGTGCTGTAGGCTGATTGGCATTTCCAAATTGTCTGTAGTATGTGCACATACTACAGACAATATGGAAATGCCAATCAGCCTACAACACATGTCACTGGACTGGGGGAGAAAACTAGAGTAACCAGAGGAAACCCAGAAGCATGGGGAGAACATGCAAACTCCTCACACACACAGGGTGGAGGCAGGATTTGAACCAACAACCCCAGAGTTGAAAGGAAAGCATGCTAATCACAATGCCGCTTGAATGAACCCTCTCTGTAAAAATTAGTGTGGTGCTAGCTAATTTCCATGCAGCTAACAATGCTAATAAACTGCTGAAAAACATGACAGGGAAGGCACTTGACCATTCTCACAATGCTATTGTATGTATTAATTTTTATGTGTTTATAGTGTTATAATTTGGCTATTAAGCAGCTGAATGGCCAAAGCCACAAGTCAGGGTAAAAATCTAAGACCATGACACATGTAATTGAACTCCACTGGTGACAGTAGATTCAGGGGGCGTGGCTTTGTGTACAATGGTGGGAATAGGCTGTTCTTATATTTCACCTAGTTAAAATCCCTGTGAATTGCCTTGAAACGCACAGCATTTGTTGATGTGTTGACGTAATTTCCACTTAAACAGGAAGTTATGGCGGGACATGTCGAGTGGCTCCTCCCCCTTGCTTGCTGATATAACTGGCGATTTTTATTATGCTGGGGGATGAACAGATTCTAGAGAGCATTTGACTGGTCAGAAAATCTGATGAGAATCTGAAGTGCAGAATGATGTCATGAACATTGTTGATCCGTATTTGTGGTTGAGAGAGGCTGTAAATTTTGAATGCATATATCTTCTAAATGCTAATTTTGTCATTGTTTTGGAGCACGCTAGCTTATAGATAACCTTAAGAGTAACATATTCATACTAAAAGCAACATCAATCTATACAAACTCACTGACAGACGGTGATGTGAAGTCACACTAACATGGAAACATACAGGCAGACTTCCACCTTTAATGGAAAACACTCTTATTTTAAGACAATTTGAAGGTATTAAAATGCAAAATTGAGTCAATGATACTGATATTAGAACCTGCTATGCTTGCAGATTACAAAACAGAGCATATGCTTAGTTAGCAAGCGTAGCTGTTCAACATAAAACAATATTGCTTTGTGATTCTCTAATAATGTATAGACCTTTCAACTGTGCATATCAATTTAAACTGAATGTGGTGTAATTGTTATTCGCTCCAGTTTGCAGTCTACACAGATGGGGAGATAAATCTGGTTTTTGGCTGAGGCAAGCCATTTTCATTGTTTATACACCATCCTTTTGAGCTCTGAGCACTGGAACACTTTGTGATCCAAAGACAGGAATATCAAGTAGGAACTTCCCACATCTGACTTTGTTTGGAACACAGCTTTACTATACTTTGCACTGTATGGTGTGTAAAAAGAGAGAAACAGAGAAACAAAAACAAAAAATACAGAAAGACTAAGACAATTTAAGGTAAGAGAGACAGACAGACCAAGTGCAAGATGGAGCAGGCTGCAGTTAACAAAAAGCTTCATTTACTAGAAGCTCCTGGCAACAGACAGCCTGCCAAGCTGCAAAGCCTCATTGGAAATGCATTTACTAACCGCCTCAGAGTTGCAGCTTCGCTCCAATGGAGTAAATTTTTTTTTCGTTTCTGTAAACTGAAAGTTTATTGCACTGGCGAACTCGAAAAGAGAAAAATGCAGCCCCTGATCCTAAAACAGCATTAGCTTCTGAGGCAATCCCATCCCTAAACTCTGAAAGACTGTCCTGCTCTTTTTGCTTCCTCAGTTCAGTGTGTCGTGGAGTGTTCCAGGCCTTTGATCCACAACCCTAACCAAGGTAACATTTGTATTGTGCTAATGACTTCCTGTTGCTTGTCACATGCTCCTTTCGGGTGAGTTTCTGCTTCCTGGAGTCGAGGTCACCCCCCAGCCTTGAGCAGTCGAGTGAACGAGGCTAGCTTTATTTCGTCAGCCATGTTCACCCTCACTCTCAATGGTGTTAACAGTTACAAGGTCTCACAGTGGACAACTTATCAGGAACAGCTCCGAGGCACTTAAAGTCACCTCACTTTCAAGGGCGTAGAGAACAGTAGCAGGGCATTAAGCTCGCCTCATTATCTTAAACACGCTCTTTAATTCCTCCATGCAGCACTCCCACTTCCCTGATTAAAATGAAGGAAATTGTTTGTTTAAGACCACCTCCCAATACTGGAGGAGCTTAATCACAGATAATCATTAACAGAACAGGAAACAACTGTGTGCTCAATGGAACCCTGCATCTGAATCTGCACTGAAAAATTATATAGTGATTGTTTCAATTATACATCAGATAATTAATTCTTTTACTATAAAATCAGAGGAATTAATGAATCAAGTAAAACAAATCACTTTTTACTGTTACCTCCAAATGAACAATTTAGGCTGAAGCTAATACTGTTCAAATTAAATGAGAGCTCTGTAAGATGAAGTGATCAGGAATGAAGCAGCAGACATATACATGTGACCACAAAAAAATAATAATGGACACCTATACATGGCATCAATTATTTGTCCTTTACGCTAAATTACTATTCATTTTTATTAACTGAAAATCATTCAGGGCTGTGATAGAACCTGAGTCCGTCCTGATAAGCGATGAGCGTGAGGCAGGATTACACCTTGAATGAGATGCCAGTTCATTGCAGAGCAACACACACACACACACACACACACACACACATTCAGACCTAGAGGCAATTTAGGGTTACCAATTAGAAGAAGAAGAAGAAGAAGAAGAAGGAGGAGGAGGAGGAGGTGGGGGAGGATGAGGAGGAAGAGGAGGAGAAGAAGAAGAAGAAGGAGGAGAAGAAGAAGAAGAAGAAGGAGGAGGAGAAGAAGAAGAAGGAGTAGAAGAAAAAGAAGAAGAAGAAGGAGAAGAAAAAGAAGAGGAAGAAGAAGAAGGAGGAGGAGGAGAAAAAGAAGAAGAAGAAGAAGAAGAAGAAGAAGAAAAAGAAGAAGAAGAAGAAGGAGGAGGAGAAGGAGGAGAAGAAGAAAAATAAAAAGAAGAAGGCTTTGTCACATTACAACACAGTGAAATAATTTTTTCACATATCCCAGCTTGTTAGGTTGCGGGGTCAGCCATGATACAACGGAGCAGAGAGGGTTAAGGGTCTTGCTCAAGGACCCAACAGTGGCAGTGCTGGGGCTTGAACCCCCGACCTTCTGATCTATTCTATTTTGCACTATATTATTATTCACTTCTATTAACCTAAAAACACTAAGCTTGATGATAAAAATTCAAGACCTACATTTTAGATTAACAAATGGCTCACCACAAAAATGTTTCTTTATCACAACTGAAAAGGACCTTCTTAAGTGAGCAACATGAGAATTATTGGATTATTTACACTAAAACGGCAACAGAAATTATTCCAACAAGCCACAGGTCTCATTATTCACAACTATAAATGGGACACCTGTTTCTCTAACAATAGTAGTTATCTAGAAAAAAAATTCAAATTAAAAACTGTGCTACATGGAAGAGAACTGTGTGAAAAATAAGACAAGCCTATTTTTTGCTCTTGGCACCTGCTGTGCCATCAATCATCCCTTCAGCTTCCTGTTCATTCTGCCACCTTCATCTGTGGCTACATCCTAAACCTCATACAACGAAACTAAATAGTGGGTCTGATCCGTTTGGGTACTACTTTAAAAACAATGTTTAGTTTTGGATGTACTGTAGATCTTGTGTGTTTTGTGTACACAGCTCCACCTACTGGGTCTCAGTGACACAACAAGCGAAATTCCTGACAGCTCATTATTTGGAAGTGTAGAAAAGCCTGGGTGTTTGTATAACCTCTGGAGACCCAAACTATAATTGTGTGTCTTGTAATTGCTGCACTATTTCTGTTTATTAGCATCCGACATCTATGGGAATTGATCAATGTCTCCAAACAGGAAGTTTGGGGGGAAAAGTAATACCCAGCTGCTTTCATATGAGCATCTTACAAGGATAAATACACAAAGTAGTTGGGAGAAAATGTGATATCCTGATATGAGGATCGTGTGGTTTCATAAGGATAGGGAAGCACTATGCCACTTTATGGACTGGAGGGAAAAGAGAACAATACTTTTTCTATATATGCATGGTCTATGGGGTGGGGGGAAATTGTGTGCTATAAAAATGGTAAAAGAGAATCGTAACTTTTTATCAAAGGAAGAAGGGGTACATTTAATCTTAAGTGGAGTGTGTTTAATGGCCATGTTGATTCATCTGGATTTAGAGTGGATCATCAAAGCATGGCGAAGGAGATTCGAGCTGTCGAACATCAAAAGGCACCTGACAGGCGCTCATGCTTCTGTGGGACACTGATAACCCAATCCATCATATCTGTTTGGCAAGACAGAAGAAGATAAAGAGAGCGAAAGAGAAAAAAACAGAGAAACAAAGTGGGTTCGTTCTGTAAGACATAATTAATAGTGAGTTTGTTTGTTTTTTTGAAGCTCCACCTGGTTTGAACGTGGTGGCCCGAGGCGCTCAGCAAGTCTATTCAGTACCAAAACACGTGGAGAAAACAGCAGAAGAGCTTGCAGCGCTTTCTCTCTCTCCTTCATTCGACCTTTTTTCCCCCCTGGTTTTCCAGTGTCATAGTTAAAATCATTCATCAAATTCTGATATATGAAAATATACCTTGTATAAATACAACATAATATAGAACAATGCCAGCTACAGGCCTGTCAAATTGCTGTTGGATTTCCTTTCAGGATTTACTCTGAATTATTACACCATCAGTGTCAATATTTGGGCTCCAATTCAATTCTGGAGAACTGATTATGGCAGTATTTTTAAAAGATTTTTTCCCTCACTTTTAATTTCAGCTCTGTGTTATGAATCAAAGTTAGCCAAATGGTATGAGGGTTCTCGTGAAGAAATAAAAGCTGGCGATAGGTCTGATCTGTGAGGAAAAAAATTTATCTGGGAAATGACAAAACTACATCTGTGATGTCTTCTGAAATTAATTTGGCTCTGAGACTGGGCATGAAGTATGGACCTGAAGTATGATCTAAAGAAATTTGATGAATTTGAGTTTGGTTATTAAAGAAAAACAGTTGTCTTATCTTAGATGTTATTTGCTAGATTTTGATCTGGTCAATTCTGAATATGTAGGCCTGATACTTGTTTTAATGTCTTTTAAAAAGTAAAGAGTCCAAACTTGGATGTGAGATCTGATATTAAAAGCTAGAGCTCTAATCTAGAGAAACTAGAGAAAATGGAACAGCTGAAAAGTTGGTCCAGCTTTGGGTTCAGATGCTCCATGCAAAATGTCAGGACTGCTCTGCAGTCTTGTACAGTTGCCATGGCAGCAGCATATCTGTGGCAAGTGAAGGAAGCTGGCACCCCCAATAACAGGCGACCCCCTCCCTCCAGTGACCTGCCGCTGAACCGGGGCTCGAGGCAGAGGTCGATGCCTTAGAGCAAAATAGTGACAGTGAGGGATGACACAGCACAGAATGAGAAAGAGCCAGTCGCACCACACAGATGGGAAGAAGAGAGAGCAAAAAAAAAACAAGACAAGAGCAAATTTAATTACAATCAATGAAGGGGTCGTCACCAAAGAAAGAAATGGAAAAAATACCAAAAACAATGGACTGCAGCCTGTGTGGAATTAAAGTAAAATGAATATAACTCGTATCCTGGCCAAATTAAAAAAGCTGTCTTGCCTGGAGCTGTGAAAGGAAAGATTACTCCCATGTGTCAGTTGATGTCTGTACTTGATACTGTTCATGTCACACACACACACACACACACACACACACATGTGTGTGTGTGTGTGTGTGTGTGTGTGTGTGTGTGAAAGTTCTTGTCTGACTCTGTTCAAAAGTGTTTGTCAGCGAAGATATGGACAAGCATGTTGACCTTTCAGTGGCCCTTCAAGGGGTCAACACGGATGAGGTCATTGTACCACATGTAGCATCAAACATGATCTTCTCACCTGAGAAATCAAAGGAACATGGCAAAACATTATTATAGGCTCTGCAGTCCAGATAAATAACAATATTTACAGTATATACATATACATAAAGATATACTTATACTGTGCAAGACAGAAACAGACACCCCTCATTTTTCACAAGATAAATATCCAGGTGAAGGACTACTAAACACGTGCAAATCTGTCAGTTAAGACCTCATTGGGCGTAATGGACACTCACTTTGCTCAGGTCAAACCAGAGACTCAGGTCAAACTGGCTCCCTCTACTGGTGCTAATTATAATTACTAAGGGGTAAGATCAGCCTTCTAAGTAGAAAAATCCAGCCAAAAGCAGTGCTGTGCTCAGAAAGTGTCAATGGCCATGAGTAGAGGAAGACATTAATCAATCAATTAATTAAGTAATTAATTAATACGTTAACATTACAGCATACACGGATAATGTTATAATAAATATGTAATGTGAAAATTTCTAGTGTACAGTAATATCTGAATACTGAATATAGAAAAAAAACACGAGTATTTTCCAGTCACAGCACGTCCTGAAGTGTTTTATTCCTCTTATACCACAGCAATTTGTAAACAACTATCCATCCATTTTTCATACCACTTATCCTACACAGAGTCACCACCTGCTTGCTGTGTTTATATTTCTGTAAAGCTGCTTTGAGACAATGATAAAATTGTTAAAAGTGCTATACAAATAAAATTGAATTGAATTTAATTGAATTGTCACGGCGTGCTTGGAGCCTATCCCAGCAAACTCTGAGCACAAGGCAGGGGACACCTGGACCAATTACAGACATTCACACACATGTTCACACACTACAGATAAATGCCAATCAGCCTACAACACATTTTTGGACTGGGGGAGGAAACCGGAGTACCCGGAGGAAACCCCCAAAGCACAGGGAGTACATGCAAACTCCACACACACAGGACGGAGGCAGAATTCAAGCCCCCAACCCCGGAGGTGTGAGCCAAACATGCTAAGCGCTAAGCTACTGTGCATTTATTTATTGCACTTACTTATTAATGTAATCTAAACTATCTATCTATCTATCTATCTATCTATCTATCTATCTATCTATCTATCTATCTATCTATCTATCTATCTATCTATCTATCCATCTAACAGTTAATGTTGTGGAACATTATTACTTATATATAACTATAAACAGTATCTGAAAATTATACAGCTTCACCTCCTTCCCTAATTGCTAAAATATCTCCTTACAGAAAATTTCACCATCTCAATAATTATGTACTTTTTTTTTATCTGTTAATGTTGAGTGTCTGCCACATGAGTCCTTGTGTAAGAAACGATAATATGCTAGGATGATTGCATTAATATAAACATATGATTTGGCTGAGAGAGGTGCTGTTATAGAGTATTAATCAACATCTTCTGACCAATTAAAATCAAGCATTCAAGAATGCGAGATCCCTAGGGGTTTAACCATCCAACGAGTTGGATCAGTGCATTTAAAAGGCAATGACTAAAATGAAGTGATGTAACAATCATAAATCAGTTATTATAGATAATAATTGATTATAAATTCATCATTATCAAAAAAAGGACAAAAAACTGGTGTGTAAAAAAATCCTTCATATTTTTAAACTGATGTGTTTTGCCATCATTACCATCATAACTGTTCAAATTAAATGTAGCCCTACTCCAGATACTCTTGAATAAATTTGGTCACATATAGATCATATTGTATCGTATCACATTGTAGCAGATTCAATTGCACTGTCAAACATCATATTAATTCCTTATGAATCAAAATTGCATTGTATCATATATAACAGATTCAGTGGTATCAGCAAATATCAAATTGTTGCCTTTTGAATCAAAATTGTATTGTATTATGTCATATCATAAAATATCATATGGCGTTATAGCAGATTCAGTGGTATCGGCAAATATCGTATCATTGCCTTATTAATCAAAATTGTATCATATCATTTCACATCATAGCAGATTCCGTTGTATTGTCAAATATCAAATCGCTTCCTTATGAATCAGAATCTAATTGTATCATATGGTATCGTATCATTTGGTATTGTATCATATGGTGTCATATCGTTTGGTATTGTATCATATGCTATCGTATCGTTTGGTATTGTATCATATGGTATTGTATTATCTGGCATCATATCATATGGTATTGTATCGTTTGGTATCATATCATATGGTATCATATTGTATCAAATTCATTGGTATCAACAAATATTGAATCATTGCCTTATGAATCAAAATTTAATTAGTTTGGAATTGTATCATATGGTATTATATAATTTGGTATCGTATCATATGGTATAATATCATATTGGATTCAGTGGTATCATCAAATATCAAATCATTGCTTTATGAATCAAAATGTTATTTTATCATATGGTATCATATCGTTAGGTATCATATCATATAGTATTGTATCGGATTCAGCGATATCATCAAATATTGAATTGTTGCCTTATTAATCAAAATAGAATTGTATCATATTGTATTGTATCATATGGTAACATATCAGATTCAATAATATTGTCGAATATCAAATCGTAGCCTTGTGAATCAAAATCATACCAAACTCTATTTCTAATAACTACTCTCCTGAACCTTGAGGAACCCTTGCAGAAAATTAAGTGCAAAATTATTGACTCCATAATGACACAAACGTTTCCAAAACACCTGACAAAATGACTGTTGTGTTATAGCAAAGATGGTGTGAGACCCACAGCAGCTGCAGCCACACGTGTACATGTACATGTTTGATTCTGCAGCACGTGTTCTGGACTCCTCACAACAATTGTCGCATTCTTTTTCATTTGCTTGTTTTTCAGATACCGTGTCCTCTACATCACCCCGTCCTCGCCATGCTCCTCTCCTCTCCTCTCCACTCCCCACCCCTCCCTTCATCCCTCTTCTCACTCTCCTGCCTGCAGCAGCATCCAAGCCCCTAACCGCATCAGGAGAGATGGCAGATTGGATATACACAAGCTGTCCATCCATCATCAGAGAGGTGGGGGGGTGGAGGGGAGGGGTGCGTGGAGGGAAGACAGGGGCACAGAAAGAGAAAAGTGGCATAAAGAAAGGTGAAGGCAAAGACAATCTCAGGGACAGACACAGGCACAAATCTCTAGAGAGAGGCAGCAAAAGATTACACAGGATATGAAGACAAAGTAATGTAGGGAGCGGTGAAGGTAAACGGCTATGTGAGATGTTTAGGAGTCAGACGTGCAGGTACTTTCAGCAGACATGTGTAGCTAGTGCTTCACTGCAGGTAGCTCTGTGCTAGCAAGCAGGGGCTTGGCACCTAACTGGATTAGTTGTATTCATAACCGACTAAACTAAACGGTGCTCTTATGAAGTCACAAAAGAGAAATGCTAAGCTGCAAAAGTTTACATTATAACATAATAAGCTAAAACCATTAGCATGTTTTTTTTTTCTCTGGTAATTTTGTTGTTAGGAAGAAGTAACCCAATTATAAAACCAAAATCATCCGCAGGGAGCTGAATTAAAAGACCTAGAAGATGAATTAGCTTTCCATAACAGCATATTTGCACATTATATGAGGTATAATAGCTTACTTTGCATTGCAGGTAGCTTGCAGCATATCAGCAAAGTGCACTTTTTACGCATCGCACACTTAGCACTGTGGCATGCCGTGACTTGCAAAATGGTCCCCATTATTACTAATTACACCGAGCTGTGTTTAATCCATGTGTAGAATTAAACAAACAACTTTTATTAGCTCAAATGGTTTGTTTGTAAAGCCTTTTATTTATTAATATGAAGGTATTTATGTGCCAGATATGTGTCATAATTCAGGAACTCTTTAATAGTCTTTATACCACAAGGTTTTTGAAATCTTGATTCTGATTGCTCAGAAGGTGTTGATTTACTGTCTATAATGATGATAGTGCCAGCTGTAGTTCAAATCATAGGTTTATATTAATGCACTTGTTCTATAGCAACAGCTCATTCACAGAGACTTGTATGGTGGAAGGTCCACATAATCTACGGTTAATAATGAAGATCTGATTATCAACACGATTTTGTTTATGTTTACGATTATGTTTAGTTAATGTTTATGGAAGGAGTCTCCAGTGTCAGTGTCGGTGATTTGTAGCAGTCAGTAAGCTGATCTTTCAGCTGATCTTTGTACTTTCTTTTTTCATGGTAACGTGACAAGCTATGAGTTGTTTTTTTTTGTTGTTGTTGCTGTTGTTGTTTTGTCTTATTAATTTAAAGAGAGAAATGAGAGAGGCTGGTGAGAAATTATAAACATTTATTGCTGCTATTACCAGTCCCTACAGGATTTTTTTGTGCTTTTTGTGGGGGAAAATGCTTGATTTTGCTGCAGCTTTTTTCAAAGAGGCTTTGTGTTTCAAAGAGGTGATTGCGGAAAACTAGTTGAATTTGTGAAAGTGGTGAAACTGCAATTGCACAAAATCTTTAGCAGTGCTGTTTAGCGGTAGAAGAGAACTATTAGCTGCACTCGTGTTCAACACAGGTCAATCAAAGAGGGATTTGCCTGAATGTGCGTTGTCATGACGTCACGTAATACATTTTGTTGTAAATCTGCAGAAAGTTTGCATGAATTGCAGTTTGCTTGATTTTGCATACATTTTTGTGATCTAAAAGTCACGATATCCTGGATGGACTGTATAAGACAATTCACAGACAATTCACAGCATAAATAAAATAAAATAAATAGAAATGTTGTTTTTTAAGTATACTTGTGAGAAAGTCGTTCTCAGTAACATGACAAGCTGGTAAGAAAACATATGATTATAGCTACTATAACATAAGTGATAACAGGAACTACCTGTCCACAGCATGTAAATGTAACTGTAGATGGATCAAATGTATGTCATTTAATTTAAAAATGTTAATTATTTGTGTTGGGAAATCGTTGTGGCTGCATCACACCACCCAAGTGCTACCTCACCAGCTGTTGTGTCACATTTATCCAATGTATTTATTTGTTCTGTGATTGTATACGTTTTCGGTTCATATTTTTGGGTTTTGGGAACGGCACGTCCCCTCATTCTTATACTCAATTAGACACTACAATAGACAATGGAGGCATTCAGAAGAGTGCCAGATCCAAGGAAAATCGCTGAGCCAATAATGACAACGTTAAGGCAGCAAAGTCACGAAGCCAAGCCAGAGCAAACAAACCTGCCTTTGCGTCGTGCCAGAGCACACTAACATATTGCAGGCCTAGCTTCGCAGGCTGGCACTGTGTGTCGAGCGGGTCACGACTGGCGTGAAAGCACCTGTGGTAAATTGGGAACACGTACGTTGACAGGAGTCGGGGGAAGTGTGTGCAGCAGTGATGGGCCATCTGATGGATGGAGTGGAGATGAAACAGGTGCGCTACTGTCTCTGTGGCTCTCTCGCCGTCTGTCTCTCTCTCGCTCTCCATCTCAGTGTCCGCGCCTCTCTCTCTCTCTCTCTCGCTCTCTCTCATTCTCTCTCTGTATCTCAGTCATTCGGGTTATTAAGCCTAAACTACATGTAAGGTATCGTTTAGAAGACGGGCCTGGTATGCTCTGGTATGCTGGGCATGTCCCAAAGAGTCTGGGTCATACCTGGGTTATGCTGGCATTCTTTATCTCTCCCACCTCCTCTCCACATCCAGCATCATCGTGGGGATCAGTAGCAGTAATTTGTCTACAATAAAGATGTATCGAATCTTTTCTCACACACACGTGCACACACTTCAGGCTTTTTCGTTTCCCTTCTGCATATATTTGGCACAAATCTGCATTCTTCATATCCCACCCACTTAATTTGTTTGTAGCTGGTCCATCTCTCTCTCTCTCTCTCTCTCTCTCCCTCTCTTGCTCTTCCTTTTATCTCAGATCTCCCTTTCTAATTCTCTTCCACGCTTCACTCTCTCCCTCGCTTTCTTCTCCCTTGTTTTCCTGCTCTTACACTCTCTCTCTCTCTCTCTCTCTCTCTCTCTTTCGTTCACTCGCTCTCTCTCTCCTGTGCTGATGAATCACCTTCCCCTCCCGTTGAACTCGACTGATAATCCAGGGGAAGCAATAAAGGCGCATCGATCAGCGTCGCCGACAGCCCCACAAGCCAAAGCACAGAGGCAACATGGAAACAACAAGCTGCTGCTCTTGGCTGTGCATGAATGCATGTATGCATTTGTGCGACTGTGTGTGCTAGTATGTACCGATAGAGCTCCTAGGGGTTAGCATTTCCGGACACGTGTGTGTATAAATGAATATTACAAGGACGCCAGGCTGTAAGGCTCTAAATGAAAGCGCGATTACATTACATGGCCTCGACCCTGTGGAATCTTCAGTATTAGCAGTGTGTGTGTGTGTGTGTGTGTGTGGGTGTGTGTGTGCGAGCGCGCACATACGCATAATATGTGGGTTCAGCAAAAGCATAGATCATAAATCAGTCGCATTCTTTTGGCCTATAAAAGGACGAAGAAGGCGGAAATACGCACGTGGCCGAGAGCACAGGCAATGTCTGGCAAAAATAAAAGCTCGGAAATCACAACAATATGTTTGAGGACACATCGAGCAAAACTAATATTTAAATATTAGATAAATATTTAACTGGCAAACAGAACCCTGGCCAAGTTCGAAAGCTGGCCCAATCAGTCATTTGCCAACGGCGATCTTTTAAACATAATCCTGGAGAATCTTTTTCAGTTGTGTGTAGAAATTTAAATGCATACACTGTTTGAACCAAACTACAGTGGTGTGAAAAAGTGTTTGCCCCCTTCCTCATTTCCTGTTCCTTTGCATGTTTGTCACACTTAAGTGTTTCGGAACATCAAACCAATTTAAACAATAGTCAAGGACAACACAAGTAAACACAAAATGCAATTTGTAAATGAAGGTGTTTATTATTAAAGGTGAAAAAAAATCCAAACCATCATGGCCCTGTGTGAAAAAGTGATTGCCCCCTAAACCTAATAACTGGTTGGGCCACCCTTAGCAGCAACAACTGCAACCAAGCGTTTGTGATAACGTGCAATGAGGCTTTTACAGCGCCCTGGAGGAATTTTGGCCCACTCATCTTTGCAGAATTGTCCTAATTCAGTTACATTAGAGGGTTTTCGAGCATGAACGGCCTTTTTAAGGTCATACCACAACATCTCAATAGGATTCAGGTCAGGACTTTGGCTAGGCCACTCCAAAGTCTTCATTTTGTTTTTCTTCAGCCATTCGGTGGTGGACTTGCTGGTGTGTTTAGGATCATTGTCCTGCTGCAGAACCCAAGTTCGTTTCAGCTTGAGTACACGAACAGATGGTCGGACATTCTCCTTCAGGATCTCTTAGTAGAGAGCAGAATTCATAGTTCCTTTTATCACGGCAAGTCTTCCAGGTCCTGAAGCAGCAAAACAGCCCCAGACCATCACACTACCACCACCATATTTTACTGTTGGTATAATGTTCTTTTTATGAAATGCAGTGTTCCTTCTACGCCAGATATACTTGGACACACACCTTCCAAAGACTTCCACTTTTGTCTCATCGGTCCACAGAATGTTGTCCCAAAAGTCTTGGGGATCATCAAGATGTGTTGTGGAGAACTTGAGACGAGCTTTGATGTTCTTTTTGCTCAGCAGTGGTTTTCTCCTTGGAACTCTGCCATGCAGGCCATTTTTGCCCAGTCTTTTCCTGATGGTGGAGGCATGAACGCTGACCTTAACTGAGGCAAGTGAGGCCTGCAGTTCTTTGGACGTTGTTGTGGGGTCTTTTGTGACCTCTTGGATGAGTCGTCGCTGCGCTCTTGGGGTAATTTGGTTGGGCGCCACTCCTGGGAAGGTTCACCACTGTTCCATGTCTTCGCCATTTGTGGATAATGGCTCTCACTGTGGTTCGCTGGATTCCCAAAGCTTTGGAAATGGCTTTATAACCCTTTCCAGACTGATAGATCTCAATTACTTTCTTTCTCAATTGTTCCTGAAATTCTTTGGGTCTCGGCATGATGTGTAGCTTTTAAGGATCTTCTGGTGGACCTTACTGTGTCAAGCAGCTCCTATTTAAGTGATGCCTTGATTGTGAACAGGTGTGGCAATAATCAGGCCTGGGTGTGGCTAGAGAAATTGAACTCAGGTGTGGACAACCACAGTTATAGTATGTTTTAACAAGGGGGGCAATCACTTTTTCACACAGGGCCATGATGGTTTGGATTTTTTTTCACCTTTAATAATAAACACCTTCATTTACAAATTGCATTTTGTGTTTACTTGTGTTGTCCTTGACTATTGTTTAAATTGGTTTGATGTTCCGAAACACTTAAGTGTGACAAACATGCAAAGGAACAGGAAATGAGGAAGGGGGCAAACACTTTTTCACACCACTGTAGATACAGTGTTACAGCTACATGAATGTTCTCTCGGCATTTGGAAGTAATACAAAGAATGTGTAGTGCAAAGGAAAAGAACATATTATCCTAGTTATTGTCTGAAGAAACTCATTGCACTGGGGACACTGAAACAGCAAGACCTGAGATAATGTAGATAATCTGGTTCTGAGCCCTTGGAGGCTTGGAATTCGTGAGGACAAGAGGCTTGAATTTGATTCTTGCTGTGACACAGTGGCAGAGGAGTGACCACACTAGGGCTGTCACGGGAGACCATTTCAGGAGGTTATGAACTGGTATGAATGCTGCTGCTGCTCTGTAGAGAGATGAAGTCACCATCACAAAATATAGCTACAAATATTGGATTAGTAGATATTATTAGATATCAGATATCCCATCCACCAATTTTACGTTATAAGAATGTTTCCCTAACGTTCCCATTAAGTTCTAAAAACGTTATTTCTGAGTGTTCTAGGAACGTTCAAAATGTTATTAGAACGTTATTAGAACGTTCCATACCCTTGTTCTATAAACATTCTCCTAATGTTTTTCTAAGGTTGTAAAAACATTCTTGAAAACATTATTACAACGTTCCATTCACTTGTTATACAAACGTTCGCCCAATGTTTTTTGTATGGTTCTGAATATGTTATTGTAATGTTATTGTAACATTTAATTTGCTCTATATACAAATGTTTTCTCAACATTCTTCCTAGGTTGTAGGAACGTTCTTTGCAACCTTATTATGTTCCATGCTTTTGTTATATAAACGTTCTCTCAATGGTTTTCAATGGTTATAAATGCAAAATATTACTGGAAGTTCATTAAGTGTCCACTAACAGTGTTGTTTCCAAACTTTAGGACTGTACAAAATACATTCTAGAAATTATACACACACACACATATATACATTATATATATATATATATATATATATATATATAGAGAGAGAGAGAGAGAGAGAGAGAGAGAGAGAGAGAGAGAAGAGAACGAACATATAGTGCCTTGCGAAAGTATTTGGCCCCCTTGAACTTTTCAACCTTTTGCAACATTTCTGGCTTCAACATAAAGATATAATTTTTTTATATTTTTGTGAAGAATCACCAACAAGTGGGACACAATTGTGAAGTGGAACGAAATCTATTGGATTTTTGAAACTTTTTTAACTAATAAAAAAATGAAAAGTGGGGCATGCAAAATTATTCGGCCCCCTTGCGTTAATACTTTGTAGAGCCACCTTTTGCTGCGATTACAGCTGCAAGTCGCTTGGGGTATGTCTCTATCAGTTTTGCACATCGAGAGACTGAAATTCTTGCCCATTCTTCCTTGCAAAACAGCTCGAGCTCAGTGAGGTTGGATGGAGAGCATTTGTGAACAGCAGTTTTCAGCTCTTTCCACAGATTCTCGATTGGATTCAGGTCTGGACTTTGACTTGGCCATTCTAACACCTGGATACGTTTATTTGTGAACCATTCCTTTGGAGATTTTGCTGTATGTTTGGATCATTGTCTTGTTGGAAGATAAATCTCCGTCCGTTTCAGTTTTTGCACTTTCAGGGTCCTCGCACACATCCCACAGGCTTCATCCTGCTTCCCTCATGTTTTTGGCCGCCTCCATCTTCCCTCCCTGCCCCTCTCCCTGGCCATACTGAAAAAAGCGGCCCAAACCATGATGCTGCCACTACCATGTTTGACAGTGGGGATGGTGTGTTAAGGGTGATGAGCTGTGTTGCTTTTACGCCAAACATATCGTTTTGCATTGTGGGCAAAAAGTTCAATTTTGGTTTCATCTGACCAGAGCACCTTCTTCCACATGTTTGGTGTGTCTCCCAGGTGGCTTTTGGCAAACTTTAGACGAGACTTTTTATGGATATCTTTTGAGAAATGGCTTTCTTCTTGCCACTCTTCCATAAAGGCCAGATTTGTGCAGTGTACGACTGATTGTTGTCCTATGGACAGACTCTCCCACCTCAGCTGTAATTCTCTGCAGTTCATCCAGAGTGATCATGGGCCTCTTGGCTGCATCTCTGATCAGTCTTCTCCTTGTCTGAGCTGAAAGTTTAGAGGGACGGCCAGGTCTTGGTAGATTTGCAGTGGTCTGATACTCCTTCCATTTCAAAATGATTGCTTGCACAGTGCTCCTTGGGATTTTTAAAGCTTGGGAAATCTTTTTGTATCCAAATCCGGCTTTAAACTTCTCCACAACAGTATTACGGACCTGCCTGGTCTTCATGATGCTCTCTGCTCTTTCAACAGAACCCTGAGACTATCACAGAGCAGGTGCATTTATACAGAGACTTGATTACACACAGGTGGATTCTATTTATCACCATCAGTCATTTAGGACAATATTGGATCATTCAGAGATCCTCGCTGAACTTCTGGAGTGAGTTTGCTGCACTGAAAGTAAAGGAGCTGAATAATTTTGCACGCCCCACTTTTCAGTTTTTTATTTGCTAAAAAAGTTTAAAATATCCAATAGATTTATCTTCCACTTCACAATTGTGTCCCACTTGTTGGTGATTCTTCACAAAAAAATTAAATTTTATATCTTTATGTTTGAAGCCTGAAATGTGGCAAAAGGTTGAAAAGTTCAATGGGGCCGAATACTTTCGCAAGGCACTGTAGAAGAGTCAGGCCTCAAAGACGGAGCATTATTGTTAGTTCTTTCTCTGATGTATTTCTGTGGATAATTGATAGTTGCAGTTGATTTTGTTGCAGTGGTTTAATGGTGATATTGTTGGACTGTCCATATTCAGAGTATCCCAAAAGTCTCAATACACAAGGGACTATGTTCGCCAGCACCATGTCGGTAATGCCTTCATCAGCGGACGTTCGTAGACATTCACTTCTCGGTTGGTCCGCAAGACGTCCAGGTTTTTTTTATTTGTTAATAAGTTTGTCGTGTGTGATGTGCTTGCCATGTTTTCTATTAATGTCCATCAAAACCTTGGGACGGCTTCCAGATCCAGCCATGAGAATGATTTCAGGACGTTCTTCTTTTGTCAAAGGTGTTCTTAAAGGCTATCTGAAAAAATATATATAATGATCATTTCCCCTATGTATGGAGACTTCCTGGACATCCTGTAGATCATGAACCCTCTTCCTTGAGATCTACCTTCCTGCAGGTAAGCTCTAACACACCTGTTTTAGCTGATCAAGAACTTATTAAGGCAATGATTAAATGGTCATTTGGGGTACGATTATGGTTGGAGCTAAAGTCTTCAGGAATGTAGATTTCCAGGAGCAGGGATGGTGACCACTGGTCTACAGGATTTCGTGAAAGTCTCTATACATAGGGGAAATTAAGACTGTAGACTATCACATTCAAAATCAGATAATTTTAAACTGTGGAGCGTAAATTCTGAATTACACAGACCAATGCTGCACATACATGGTGCTATTAAAGCTGTGAAATCACAACCCTCCATTAAAGCTGGGTAATATGTTGGTAAAATATTGATATGGTGCTAAATGATATAACAATATACTTTTCTGAGATATCATAGCTAGCGTGATGTTCATTTCACAGCATTTTGCTTATATTTGTGTAAAGTGTCATGGAGTTGTTTTTTTTAAAGCAGCACTTTTTCTAGAAGTTTCTTTGCAACTGTCTATATCATGATACACAATATATATCATCGAATGTCTTCCAGTATTGCGAGATATTTTTTCCTATTGCCCACCTCTATAAATTCTTATACTGTATTTTGAGCCTTTGTGACTGCTCACTTGAATTGAATAGATTTACTAACAAGTGTCCAAAATAAGTGTCAACTTGGACCTAATGTGTTCAGATATTTAAAAAATAAATAAATTAATTAATCTATAAATAGACAAAATATTATTGCACACATACAATAATATTCATGCTGATTATGTCCGTGGAATTTATATTACATTTAAAGAGCTCCCTGGCTATTTTAAGGCAAATTGTTGAATTTCCTATAAACTTTGGTCATGTACTGATGAGTAATATTTAAAAAGGGGGGAAATAAAATCACCAAACTGTGTCGGACTCACTTGCCTTGAAAGTAGATATCCTCTATTATTCTCAATAAAAGCTCAATAAAAATGACACTGTCAGAATAAACAGCTTTCTCATTGTTGCATTATTTTTCACTTGTTTGTTTGTTTCTTTCACTGTCTTACATTATAGTTATTCCTTCCTACTGTTCCGTTTATTACTGGAAGACTTATTTATTCTTTCTTTATACTCATTTTTTCCCCTCAAGTACATTATTGGATGCACTATGCATCATATTATGAAAGGCCAATAAATACAGTGTTGGGATGGGGGGGTGAAGAATCCAGTTTAAGTGAGAATAAATTCATCACCCTGCAATTAAAGTGCACCAACTTGGGTATTTCCCTCCTATCTCCATTTCCTTTCTCTTGTGATGCGTGTTGGAGGTGCGTGTCCGCGTGCCTCCATTCTGCTGCTAATGTACTGGCAAAGGCAGACTCCATTAGGCCCTGCATGCCCCAAACACATTTATGGCCCTTTCTCATTTCCTCCTTTTCATTGGGCCATAATACATCAGGCCTGCTCACACTGGCCTGGAACTGAACTTCAGGGTTGCATGTTGAGGGCAAGGCACCACCTAGTGATCAGTCAGAGAATGACACAATATGTGAGATTTAGAGCACATGATTATAGAGAGGGTTTGAGTCAACCACTTTGGTAGTAGTTTTGAAATTCAGAAACAGAATAATGAATTCTCAGAAAGATTTGAAAAGTTATTTCTTGGTATTTCCAATATGATGGTGTTTGTCACATTCCTAGTACACCCTCTTTGTGTGAAGCAAACAAGCTTCAAATAGGTTTGTCCTACAGCTAATTCCTGAGTGTATGTGAACTGTTGTGTTCAATTGTGTGTGTGTGTGTGTGTGTGTGTGTGTGTGTGTGTGTGTGTGTGTGTGTGTGTGTGTGTGTGTGTGTGTGTGTGTGTGTGTAAAATAATGTGTATGACTGTGCATAAAAGTTCTTGTTCTGCATGCATGCTGGCACAGGTCACTGTGGTTTGCATGTGCAGGCAGCGGCAGTGGAGGACGTTGACGGATCACACAGGCTGGCGCAATTGCAGGGTGTTGCATCCCACTGTCACCGGGTTCATCTGTCACAGAGTCGGCTGTCCCTGCGAGGCAGTGCGCTCTCTCTACCTTCTGATGACACACAGACCTCGCACTCCACACCTAGTCTTGCATCATCGCTTCACGCCACTCGCACATTCATTTGTGTGTGTTGTGGGACGTGTCATGGAGCTGTCTATGTTCTCCTCTGATAAACACTGCCCCCTGCAGCTGCTTAACTGTACTGCTCCCTCACACGCCACTGACCACCCATGTTGAAGGGAGTCTGCCACGATAATGACTGACCACACCTAAGCTATTTTGATCTTGTCCGCTCACCCAGCCCATGCATCCGTTTCATCCAGGCCTGCTGTCAGTTTACAAAACAATGACTTTTATATTTGATATTAGTAAAAGTAAGACCTATCCTTCAAAGATCTTGACAGCTGGCAAACAGACATAGCAAAATGTTGGCACCAAGGAACCACCGTTGAAGGTGGTGTAAATAACCTACACCAAATGGAACCAGGTGGAACATTTTACAGCTATGGAAAGAAAAGGTGGGGGGTATTGGGAGAAGTGGACTCTTGAACATTGTAAACTGGGGATCACGCTTACACTTACACCGACCTACAATGTCTACTGCTTGAAAGTGTTCTAAGTCCAAACATTTTTTGTAGCCATATAAATTCTAGAATGGCTCATTTTTTGAACCTAATCCAAGTATTGGAATATTAGGCTCATTATTTAAATGTGTACAATAATATTTTTACTATTTATTGCCCCATAGAGCTTTTTAAGTCTACTGAACTAGCCAACAAAATAGCAAAGTTGATGTTATAAAATATACATATTTTTGTTTTTTTTAGTTTGGATTAAATCCATTCAAGTAAAGTGAGCAATCAAATACATTAATACATTTTTTAAATAAAAAATAATAATCACAGACGCTTGGCTATGCTGTACAGACCAATGCTCCAGCAACTGACCTGTAATTATGTCACTGACCTCTGTTTTGTCAATGTTCTTCTTAAAAAGGCACACTTGTCCAACCTTGTCCAAATTCCACCTGAGAAGGTGAAATGATGCAAAATAACATTACAAATATATATATATATATATTTTTTATCTATACACGTCCATTCAAATCTAAACATAAAGCATCCTGATAAAGCATCATGGTGGATAAAGGTATAACTTGTGAAAGTTTTTGTTTGTTTATGAGTGTGTAAGTGGGTTGGGTTTGTTGTAGAGGTGATCCCATGTGAGGGTTTTATCCCCCCTCCTCACCATCGGTGCCAGACCTTAGACTGGACTGCACATGTTTTATGGCGGGCAATTCAGCCACAGCTGCTCTCCAAGCCATCTCAGGAATGAGCGCCCTTAGAATCAAGTGCAATAAAGCAGACACCAGGACAAGGAGGGGTGAGGAAGAGTGGAGGTGGAGGTTGGCAAAACAAGTCTGGACAGCTACTTAAGAGCAAAAAGAGCTCGGGGGTCAATGCTCTCTAGGACCCAAACAGTGAAACTAACAATGGTACACATGGAGAGGAATAAACAAATGTAACTGAAAGACAGACACTGCTCAGGAAGGATCTAACCTGAGCAAAGTCTAGATTTTATTTCCGTTTTTCTCAACTCAGTCTTATTCTGTGTTCTTTCACATGGAACCTTTTTTCTTTTCTCTCTCTGGCTCAGGCTTTGTTGAGTCTGGTGTGCAGGGCCCCAGGAACTCAACCAAAAAAAAGAGAGACAGGGCTGTTATTTACATCCTTGCCCCCCTCTAGAATGCTTTATAGCCCAGAGCAGAGTAGTGTGACAAAGAGAGCGCTTGTTGAAGAAGAACGTCCGAGAGACAAGTGTAGGCAGAGAATACCAAAATCGGAAAAAGAGGAAAAAAAGAAAAGGGGGGGGGGGTCTTACTAACGCACACAAACACACACACACACACACACAAGGTGCCATAAATCAGCCTGAGTGCTAGGACCCAGACCTTCAGTACCAACTACAGCAGGACAGATGGAATGCTGTATTTAATTAAACATTGTTAAAGGAGCCTGGCTAGCTGATTACATATGACCATAAAATGTTACCTTTAAATTCACATTTTTTTCATATTAATCAGTACTTAAAAATTTTTTTAATGAAAATTATAATAATAAAAGTCTGCTTTATGGACCATAATGGACAACCCCAATTCCAAAAAAGCTGACTTGTATGTAAACAAAAAAACGAATAAAAAGACAATGTATTTGATGTTTTACCTAAACAACTGCATAGATTTTTTAAGGTGGAATTGATGCATGCAACACGTTCCAAAAAAAATGGGACGGGGCAATTAAGGACTAATAGCAAAGTGACAAGTTGAAATAAGAAGGTGATGTGAAACAGGTGAAGCGATCATCTAATCAAAGTATATAAGGAGCCTCCAAAAAAGGCCTAGTCCTTCAAGAGCAAGGATGGGTCGAGGCTCATCATTCTGCCAACAGATGCGTCAGAGAATAACCCAATATTTTGAGAACATTCCCCAAAGGCAAATCTGTAGGATTTGGGCCATTTCACCTTCTACAGTGCACAATATAATTAAATGATTCAAGGAATCCGGTCAAATCTCGGTGCGTAAAGGGCAAGGCCGAAAACCACTTCTGAATGCGCGTTATCTCTGATCCTTCAGATGTCACCATCTTAAAAACCGTCATTAGTCTGTAATGGAAATCCTGACATGCGCTCGGGAATACTTTGGTAAACCTTTGTCAGTCAACACCATTTCCCACTGCATCCACAGATGCAAGTTAAGGCTTTAACTATGCAAAGCAGAAGCCATATATCAACACTGTCCAGAAGCGCTGCCGACTTCTCTGGGCTCAGTTTCATCTGAGATGAACAGTAGCACAGTGGAATTGTGTTTTGTAGTCCAGCGAGTCAACATTTCAACACAGCCATCGTGTTCTCTGGACCAAAGAGGAAAAGGACCATACAAGCTGTTATCAGCGTCAGGTCAAAAAGCCAGCGCCTGTCATGGTATGGGGGAGTGTCAGTGCCCATGGCATGGGTAACTTGGATATCTGTGAGGGCATCATTAATGCAGAAAGATATGTACACATTTTGGAGCAACATATGCTGCCATCCAGAGCAGGACAACACCAAACCACATTCTGCCCAGATTACAAGCAAATGTTTGCGTAAGCAGAGCATGTGGGTGCTAGCATGGCCTGCCTGCAGTCCTGACCTGTCTACAATTGAGAATGTGTGTCACATTATGAAGCAGAAAATAAGGTAATGAAGGCCCTGTACAGTTGTGCAGCTGAAAAATGCATAATGGATGAATGGGGGAAACTAACAGCAGAAGAAACTGTTACCTAAGCTAGCTTGCAAACTTAGCTAATGCTAGTCATTTAAGCAATACCACACAAGCAAGAGTGCGGTTATATACGTGGGTAATAGTTCTATGAAAATTATTTTAATATTGATTAAGTGACATTCTGTACACAATATGACTAAATGTTCTGTTTATTTTTGCTCTTCTAGTGGAAATAGATCCTGAAGAAGCTACACCTGCTTTATAGCACTTCATGTTAACTTACAATAATTTGTACAGGCTATTCTCCTCTGACCTCTCTGATCAAGAAGGTGTTTCCTCTCACTGAACTGCTGTTCACTGGATGTTTCTCTGTTCTTGTACTATTCTGTGTAAACTCTACAGCAGTGGTCACAAACCCTGTTCCTGGCTATCTGCCTTCCTGCAGGTTTCAGCTCCACCCAAAATCTAACAAACCTGTTTTAGTTTATCAGGAACTTCTCAAGGCAATGATTAGATGGTCAGGTGGGCACGGTTATGGTTGAAGCTAAAGTTTTCAGGAAGGTAGATCTCCAGGAACATGTTTGGTGACCACTGCTCTAGAGACTGTTGTGGATGCAAAGCCCAGGAGATTATCAGTTTCTGAAATACTCAAACCAGCCTGTCTGGCACCTAAAACCATGGTGTCTCACATTTTTTCCTCATTCTGATGATTGCTGTAAAGCACTTGACCTGTATCTGCATGATTTTATTCATTGGCTGATTGGCTGATCATGAGTTCCTAATAAAATTCAAAACATGTTCCTAGGACATTTCTAGAATTTTCTTGGGAATTATATAAACATATAAAACAATTAATTATTCTACATACATCTTAGAATTTATAAGCCAAAGATGGTTACAAGGCATTGCAGTCAGGGACTGTGTCCGCTTTAGATTGCCATCCAACATGCTCCATGAATCAATCATAGTGCAGAAAGAGAGTAAGTCGTATCGTAACATATCTGAGCACGCGCCAAAAGGCTTTCTCCCTCCCAGCTCGACTTCCTAAGCACTCGGGGAAAGAATAGAGGGAGGCTCGTAAACGCCCACAGGTATAAAATCAACACTGTTCACAGTGCCGGTCCCCTCTGGACCAGGCAAAGTGCTCCAGCAGGGTTTACTGTTTCAATGACCTGTTTACAATGTGTTCGGACATCCTATTCGCTGTCTCAAATCCATTCATCACTCAAGCTGCTCTATTCAAAGGCTGCGCGGCAGGTGCTGCACAGTCGAGGCCAGGGGAACGTTCTCCACATTCTTCAGCATCAGTAATAATTTTTATTTTATTTTATCATCAAGTATTCATGGAACATTCCTCATAATACTGCAGGCTGCACTGGATCAGCTTGCAGGACCACAAGGCTGAATTACAACGTGTTATGATTTAGCCCAGCACGCTATAAAGCAGCAATAACGTTTTAATGTGACAATAATGTGTATACTTAATACAGTAGTAAGAACACTTTGCAAGGCATATATTTCAGACAAATTACTACATTAAAATAACCAATGCGCCAATGGTGACAATTCGAGCAGGTCAGCTGCATGGGTCTGTCAATGCTGGTGGCCTTACAGTATGTGTTTTTTAGCCAATCGTAAACTTTCTTTAGAGAATAACATTCAGCCAAACACAGCCAATTGCATGTGTATACACACACACATATCCAGCATGCTCTGATTTACACCACCTCGCTCCAACACCTAAACACCTGACAAGGCTCTCATAAATAAGACCAGCTTGCGTCTCCTGCGTAATTTACACCTGCGCTATCTCTTAAACTAACATGTAACAGGTCTCCACACTATATTTCATCACTACAGCCTGAGCCAGAGCCCTAGAAAGATGAATGAGTGGGACGGCTGTTGAGCATGCATGTCAGGCTGAGAAAGAGGGGACTCATATGGACTTCAAAAGCTGGAAAGTGGGCAAGTTTCAGAGGGGAAAGACCCGGCTGGTTCTAAACAGATCCACAGAAGGCTTATCTTACCTCAGCGTGGCAGAGCCCTCAGGCCGGAGACATGGCCACAGCCTGCATCAGTGAAACTTCAAGGCTTCACATCTCCCATCATAAATCCTCCAGGGCTCATTGCTTTTTCACTTGCATTCTCAAAAACACATTTTTGTCCCATAACCTTGATTTATTTAGGGGCAATCGAAAGGCATGGCTAATCCAATACTGAGAACAAGGATACTTGCTCCTGCCGAGGGGGTGAAGCCAAAATAGCACCAGGATCCACCAGGAACTGTTTGGGCCTGAGCTTAACTGTGACTTTAAACAAAAGTATCTGGACCTTGAAGAACAGCAAAAACAAATTTACACCATAAAAATACATCAAATCATGCACATGACCTGAGGAATACATGGTGCAAGGAGTAATCAATTGAGATCTCCCTCTAGTGGCCAGAAGTAGTATTACAGAGTATTAATACAGCACATAATGTAGAGCAATATTCTATCATCCATAGCAATGTACAATCGGGGCAAAATGCAATCCAAGCACAAGGTTTCAATGTTTAGGGTTTAAGGTTAAGGATCTTAAGATTCCACTGGCTATCTGGCAATCTCTAGGAAGTGCACTCACAACCGAGAACATAAAACATTGCACATATAAACTCATCCAAATATCTCTTACACATCATACCTATTGCAACTAAATGTGCAACTATTGAATTTAAATAGCAAATGTCTGCTTTCTTGTCAATCCATAAAACACAAGCCCGTCTGCTGTTATGATACACTCGAACGCCTCAGTTTATCAGTGTTTGACAGAACAGCACACTAACATAACACACTGCATTTAGGACAGATCCTTTTAAGGTATGAGATTCCCTAAACGGCGCATAACAAGCCTGTGTGTTTAAAATGGAGCTCTACTACTATGGCAATATCCTGCCAAAATAAACTAAAGCTTAGACACATGCCGTCATACTCTTTTAGCAGTCAAGTTAATAATGATGACAATAATAATAATAACAACAACAATAATAATAATAATAATAATAATAATAATAATAATAATAAGAAGAAGTTTATTTTAAGGCAAATTGCAATAAACAACAGTTGCTGTTAAAAAAACAAAAATATATGTAATTAATGTCCTATCAAATTGTTATTCATTATATTATTTAAACAATTATATGGCATCGTCAGTGGTTCAACCACTTTTTGTGGTTTGGGTGTGATCAGCAGAAAGACTCTCTTACAATCAACACGGATATGTTTGCAGCTGAATTTACAATAATAAGAATAAGAATGCCAGACTTTCTATTTTAATAGAATAGAATAAGCGAATCCATTCACTTACATTTAGAGAAAGCTTAAAATAATAATAATAATAATAATAATAATAATAATAATAATAATAATAATAATAATAATAAAAAAAGCCCTCTAAAGCTACATTTACAAAACTAATTAGCCACTAAAACATTTTAAGACTTTGATACACTTGATTCTAGTTGGTATTTTTAAAAGCACCCTAAAACAAAGTATTTCCTTACAAGAAGAGGTTCCAAGTAAAAGATAAGACTGCGTAACTGACCAAAGAACCTTGAAGAACCTTAGAATGAAGCAATCAACAAAAAGGTCACAGATGAGCACTGGGGTTTACTGACTACTTTTGGTGCACATGGACTAATAATCATCCTGTAATACAGTGATCACCAACCCTGTTCCTGGAGATCTACATTCCTGAAGCTCCAAATATAATCGTGCCCACCTGACCATCTAATCATCACCTCCAGAAGTTCATGATCAACTAAAACAGGTGTGTTAGATTTTGGTTGGAGATGAAATCTGCAGAAAGGTGGAACTCAAGGAAGAGGGTTGGCGACCGCTGCTGTAATAAGACAAGAACTCAATAAAATAGAATTTCCAATGTTAAACAAAATACTTCTCCATAGTACTACCATTGACGTTGATTCTTATGTAGTCATAAGGTGACAGAGGTAACAGTTAGACTCATGATTCATCTAATAGTGGATTTAAGACACATGGACATGGTACAGAATATATTGTCATTTTAGACTTAACAAAAAATCTGGGTGGAAGGCCAGCATTTACACTTATATTGGATCATATAGAAGATTCGACACATGTTGCAAGGTAGCTAAGTGTTGGTAAGATAATGAATAAGCAGCTGTGGATTTGTTTCTTTTTTCTTGAGTATGCAAATGCTATACAACTTATGCTATTTATAAATAAATAAATAAAAAAATAAATAAATAAATAAAAAACTTACCATTAGTCCTTGAACCTGCTGCATTCCCAGGATACACACTATAACAAAGCCAAGAAAGATCAGAGTGGCTCTACTGAGATTTGACCACAAGGCCATTTGCTTGGCTAAAGCTCCTCGTTAGCACACAAGAAAACATTAGGCCTCATTTGTGGGGTCTCAATTCTAAGAAAGTGTGACACGAGCCAGATAGTCGGCTGGTTTCATCCAAAATCTTTCCCGTCTGAATAACAGCAGGATATGTTGGAGGATCACGCCCAGAAACTTTTGGGCTAGATCCACAGAAAACATAGCTTTATACAGCCACACATTCAAACCTTCAGAAATATGAGCCTGGAGCTCTGCTTTTGCCAAATGCCAATGTTATCGTTGTGTAGCCAACACAGAGCTCAAACATTTCCCAAGATTAAGTCAGAAGGAGAGACTTCATCCAGCATCTGTGGAAATAAAACAAGTACCTTTGAAGATCTTTCATCAGCTGAACTGCCAGAGAAGTAGTTCTGTGCTGTGGAACATACTCTATCTACACCACAAATATGTTTTATTATGATATATGGGCTGATGTGTATTGTACATAAAGAAAGAAAGAAAGAAAGAAAGAAAGAAAGAAAGAAAGAAAGAAAGAAAGAAAGAAAGAAAGAAAGAAAGAAATATCGCAGGTTTAGACCTAAAGATTGAGATATCTTTGTACATAAAACATAGAGATTAGATAGAATTACAGAGCTCCATTATCTCTTAAGTAGTCAATAAGATAATGGAGAATAATAAATTACACTTTTTTTAACAGTGTTTAGTCCATGTAAATAAGAGCTAACAGGTTTGGGAGGCTTTTAAAAAAGCTAATTTTAGTTAGATTTTTGTTTTGTTTTTTTTTGTTTTTCATTAGGGATTTAAAGCATAGCATTAAAGGCTAAGAATAACAAAATGCTCAATTCCAAATGACTATTAATTATTAATTATTTGCCGAAAGCACTGATGCATTTGAGATTTAGGAATATTTTTACTTATACTGGAGAACTATTTTTAACGAATTGGAACGCAGCCCCAAGACCCAGTGGCCAGCTGGGTCTTATGTCGTCACTTCCGCTTATCGGTCCGTTTTGGTTAATTTATTAAAAAAAAATTTCTGAATTGTTACTGTTTTCTACCTCTCAGTATCAAAAATATGTTAAGTTTTCTGTTGAATTATGACAAAAAAAAAACAGAAAGAAAGGACGAAAAAAACAATTTACTTACACTTTATACAGAAAATCTGGATCACTCGTGTGCCATCTGGTGGTCAGTGTGGGCTATGGCACATTTCAATGGTTTCCGATATAAACGAAAGTGTGTTTTAAAAAATAGGATATTTAAAATATCTTAAATAAATTTATTTATGCTATAATTTATATATAAATGCTATAAAGTGTAATAATATTGTAGAATGTAGAATTTCATGCAGGTTGCTGGTGTAATAAATAAAAACGGCGCTTGTATAGGTCTAGTAGGTGTAGTGGAATTTGAAAAATGTGATTGATTGTTAAATGATGGGGTGTTGATTTGGCGTGGGAGCGGATGATCATAAAATCTCATGTAGCACGTTACGACAGCTACTCAAATTCCAGACCGATGAGTTGAAGGATGGGAGGAAATGCTCTCTCTATCTCTCTTCTCTCTCTCTCTCTCTCTCTCTCTCACACACACACACACACACACACACACACACACACACACGCAGAGAGAGAGAGAGAGAGAGAGAGAGAGAGAGAGAGAGAGAGAGATAATTGCGGGTTTTATAACGGCCTCTATAATTTGTCTATTGCATCTTTGAAATCCTCAATAAAAAGGCGGATAGTTTTGGTTTTCATATCTGGAATGTGGGCTTTTCCCACAACTAAAATGGGAATGTGATACTTTTAAAAACACACCAACATTTTTTTTATATTATTTTCTTTTCTTTTTTTTCTTTTTTGTAAATCTCAAATGTGATTGCAGTGAGAGCGCCATCTTGTGGGCGAACCGCGCGACAAAAGTGAACACAATTTTTTTTATTATTATTTTAGCGATAGACGTTTATTACTATTAGAATTATACATATCATACTGCATTCGTATAAGCTCAATTTGTATTTCTTTCTCCTACAACCTAAATAATAATCCAAGCTGAGTGTATATTAATACCAGTTGAGCGAAGCTCGTGCTCCCAGAAATTTGGTTTTCTCAACAATAAAACAGAGTAAAAAATTTCCTCCAAAATAAACATGAAGCAACACTTTCCCGAATATCCTAATATCCCATATTTATCGATGTGCGGTTTTTACAGTACGGAGCGCCCCGGCTGCTCGTTTGGTCTTCACCGGGAGCTCGTGAGTCGGTGTGGAGTCGCGCGCGCGCTCCCTCCGTGTGCTGCTGCCCTTTACAGCCGCGTGCGATGCAGCGGTGAGGAGTGAAGACACTTCCAGCATTTTCTGTCCATCAGGATTGAGGGAATAAGCAGATATTCAACTGGCATATATGCTCATGTAGCTGTTTTTGACAATTCAACGACAATAATAATAATAGTGTGATATATACATATTACATAGTATATTGTCTATTGTAATGACCTTATGTAATAAAATGTTAATATTAATAATAATATTATAATAATATTACACGCCACAGTACAGCATATTATATTATATTATATTATATTATATTATATTATATTATATTATATTATATTATATTATATTATATTCAATCACAATATAGTACTTCTATATTATACAAATAATGTTAGTGTTGTTCTTGTTCTTAGATTATTCTTGTGTAAATTAAATGCTTACATAATTGAATATATTCTGTGGTTCTATACAATATTACAATAAAATGGTAATATAATAATTATAGTAATAGAGTATATTAGAGAATATGATTTTAATATTAACATCATAGTAATATTAGATACATATTACATACAATAAACCTCAAACAATAAAGTGGATTATCCTGTATCCTGTTTTATCCTGATTATCCTATATGATATGATATTCTGTTATTTACATTTAAATAGTAATAATGATGATGGTAATAATAATAATAATAATAATAATAATAATAATAATAATAATAATAATAATAAATAATGACTGCAGTTGGTCCAAAACAATAAAGCACATTATCCTATATATTACATTATTCAGACTTGGTAATTTAGCGTAGACAATCTGCCTACCTGCATGTTTTTTTGGAGGCCAGAGGAAACCAGAGAACCCAGGTGAAACCCATAGACATGGGAGAACATGAGAACATATCAAAGTATTTTATTATATTATTACACATACCTATTATCTATACTCTTTCTGTAGGTATGCAGTTACAGTTGCACAATGTGCCGTCCAATTCTCTACTGACTATTAATGGAAAAGGACCGCTGAACATTTTTGGGCGGTGGATAATTCTCAGAACAGCAGTTACACTACCATAAGGCACAGCATTGATGAGGTTTTGAACTCTGTCAACACTTCCTGTGTGCATTATTAGACTACCTTGTTGGTGGACCTTGTAGATGTACATTAGAGACTGTAGCTTATCTTTTTCCCAACATAATTCATGTTCATCATACTCTACCCTTTATTAGTGTCAGTTTCACACCACATGATGATGATGATGATGATTTCAAACCAGCATTGTTATTGAGGTGTTGAAATAAACAGAAACACTGCTCATACCACTTTCATGTCAGTGTCACTGCTGTGCTGAGCATGTCCACTACCCTAATAATATCTGGTGGTCCTGTGAGGGGAAAAATATGCATAGCAACAAGCCATCATTTCAACCACTTTATAGCTACAAAATGACTTTTTCTGTAGGTTTACCAAGTGGAGCCACAGTATCCATGTGCAAGCAGCTCCTGAAGATGAATGAATGAATGAATCGTTGAAAAACATCTCAAATTCTTTGAACAATTTCTACCATGTCACTGTTGTTGAAATAAAGCTGCTGTTCCAGTGTGCGCCAGCAGGAAGCAGTATAGGCAGAAGGAACAGTCATATCCTGCAGCCGCCCCACCTCCTAAACAAGCAGGAGCCATTTTTCTAAGATCTGGCTGTGTTGCAACTAAGGCTAACAAAGTGCTTGAATAAGATTTAGTGTTCACATCCCATCACATCACATCATAATGAATCATTCAGAGTGTGATTGATTCTTTTATCAAGTACTGTGATTGGCAAAACAAAATGAGAAGTCATCTTTTTTTAAAAGCCTGCTCATGGAAAAACAAGAGAATGAAGATATATATTTTTTGTATTTTGTTGAAGAATTCTTAGTAAGGAAACTTGTGGAGAAATTCTTTAATTAGTTTGGTGTCCAGCGTGACTGCTATGGGTACAGTGAGGCCGGTTTGATCCCAGGCAATGTATGCACAGTGTGAAGTTCTGGATTTAAATTGGAGTAACCATGCACAGCAGGTGCTGGACATTTCAGAAGCCGAGGTTTGGCAATGGGTAGTAAGTGGGCCCAGGTGGTAGCACAATCATTTCCTACCTCTCATTTATTCTCCTCATCCAAGTCTGGCCACAGCTGCACCTTGATGCTGGTCCAAGACAAGCTCCCCCCTACTCATTTCTATTAACCTTTACAGGAGAACTTGACACGACAGGTCTGAGATCAGTGTAACAGGGCAGTTGTCAGTGACACCACAGCAGGCGCCGGCTATAGGAACCAGATGGGCTCGGAGTCTTTACTCCATGGCCTCTGGCAACCTTGCCGTCACCACAGTAACACATCTGCCATACATTTTCACATAGTTTGCTGTGACTTTTAAAGGCAGCCACAGTGAGCTCCTGGATCACACACTCACACACACACACACACACACACACAATGCTTTGCGAGCACTCTTGAAGTAAAATTTTTGTTCTAAATCAGAGCAGACATTCTCACAGTACGATGTAGTTCACCACACTAAGGGCTTCATTATTAGGAGCTGCCCAAAGGGTTGACTTGAGTCAACTGATGTGCAACCAAAAACTTATGTCAGCCTGAAATGAGTTGCAAAGAAAAATTGTTTTTCTGTTCATCTCAAACCACAAACCATGTATAAAAATGTGTATCCACTTTTGGATGTATTATGGAACTTAGGAAAATTTGGTTATTGGTCAAAAGATCAGAAGTGGAATGGTGTATTTGTATTTATTTTTTTTTTAGATATATAGGGTTCTTTGTGCTGGTCTTGGACTATCAAGCACAAAAAAAATGCAAGGATGATTTAGGGAATTAGCTATGCAGCTATTTAACTCCCATCACTGTGCTAGACGTGGACAGATTTAAATGTCTGGAAAATGCTACGGAACACTTCGATCAGAGCCCAAATATTAGAGGAGGGAGTTTCAGGGGGGAAATATGGGGAGCAAGGGAACGGGAGGATGAGAGCTCGAGAGCAGGAATGGAGGCAAAAGAGTGATCAGATCGAAAGAGAGGAAGATACGAGAGTGATTAGAGAAGTGAGAACCGGGGAAAAATAAGAAAGAAAGAGAACCGCAGACGTAAACGGGTACGTGTCTGTTGGAAACTACCATCTGTTTCCTTTCCAAATTCTCTCACATTTCAGGATTCCTGCAAGGCTGCCCTGCCTGTATTTCACCCCACTGAGAGTGTGACAGCTTTGATGAAGTCTGAGGATGATGGAGATGATCGTAACCATGAGGCATATCATGTGCTGTTACTGTGTGGCTTGCCCTCTGATCCTGTGGGCTTGGCACGTATCAGCACCATACGATATCCTAATATATCCACACCATTTAACAATGTTTGTGGGTAAATCGCATTATATTTATTACAAACCGGTTTAATGTTTCACAAAGGCGTGCTTTGAAATGAAGAATTTTCGAGATATACTGTATTTATAAACTGGACCCTTTCCCACGTGTTGCATATACGTGGTAGTTTATTCAGCTAAAACTTTTGGAGCATGGGAATTTCAATCACAGCTCAGGCCTGCAAGGATAAGCCAAGGGATTTCACGGACACTCGAGAGAATAATCCCTCCATTCATGGCGCATCTCTGCCTGAAAGTAATATTCGTCATTTTCTGACACTTTTACGAGATGCATGTGACGGGCCGCCGGGTTTTCCATCAGACAGATGTGCCATCGGCCCTGCCTGAAAATCAAAAGAATCAGAAACTTCTATTAGCTAAACACATTTTCACACATGAGAAATTTGCTTTGGCGGGTGCCCACGCAGACAGTTTGGGAAAAAACCAAAACAAAACATAGTAGGCCATGGAAAGAGGAGGGAGCTAGGATTTTTGTGAGAGAGAAAAAAAACCCTAACTATATTAGACTCTGTAATGCCAATTATGAAGTTAGCAACATTCTATCTGTGAACAAAGGAAGAAGTATAGAAATAAATAAGCAACTGAAAGGGAAATGGCATTTTTCAACAGTAAAGCAATACAAAATGTTTTAAAGGAAAGATTGTTACAGCCTTGAAACTCAAGTCCTACTGAGAAAGTAAGCCATGTCTCAAGCCCCATGAGGCTCTGACCTGAGACCGGAAGTATCTGTTATGAGTATGAGCATAATGCACTTCCAAGCCACGAGTCAGGAAACTTGAGAAGATTTTTAACACAGAAACGGGCGCCGAAAAGTCGACATCATAAATTTAGGAAGCCGTGCTGACCAAAAACAACCCAGAAATATGCAGGAGTTTTTTGCTAGGGCTTGCGAAACAGAAACCAATTTGTGGGCACTTGTGTGTGTGTGTCGTTAGATAAGAGCACAAAGGAACTGGTCAAATCCATAACCTACTGTTGATCATCTAACCTCCACCAAAAATGTGAATTTTTGCCACTTCTGTGCTTTCCTGCCTATATTTCTGGATTCTCAAAGACAAATTTGGATACTGTCACATGCTGGTGGTTCTCTCAACTCAATCTCAAGTCTATTTAGCCTTAATGCAATTCACTATAATGAGCCATATCGTATGTAGGCACTGGAATCTAGAGAATTCTAACAGGCCAAATCATCAAAGGTTATCACATGCCTCTTTGATACTTTGAATTAAGCAGTGCAGTCCATGCATAGCACAATTCCAGTTGTCATGCTCCATATAGTTTTCATTTTCTCTTGTTTTTCACACACACACACACACACACAGTTACTCACACACTCACACACCCTACCGTCTACAAAATAATTTAGCGTCTACAGCTCAGAGTTTGAATTAGCACAAATCATCATTAAGTGATGGTGCAGGATTGGTTGTTAATGAAAATATAGATCTGAATTGACATTAGTCTCAGCTAGTTACAGCAAGTGTTACAAGTAACCATTTTAAACTCACCTACTCATATAAAAAAAAAGCCAGACACAAGATGTATCATCTTCCCCCACTAACAGAACTGAATACGAAATCATTAAGGTATCTTACTATAATTAAATGGATATATTTACAAATATAACCTTTGTGACGCCCTTTCGTTTCCTGTACAGCTTACCTAAACCCTTAAGACAAACGTTCGCAATTTAGCGCTCAACATTTTGATAATTACACTGACCTGGAGGCAAACATGATTAATATTTCTACATTGAAGCCCCTTGTGCGAAATGTTGTAAATAATACATAGAAAGTGGTGCAATGATTTGCCCTGAGCTCGTTTGAAACAGGCCATGAATCAGTGGGCAGGGCATTACATATGACATTTATTCTCCCATCATTCCATTGTCCATGGAGGCTGGTTGAGGTGTGGCCTCAGTACCATGCGTATGTAATACCGCTGAAGCAGTTCACACTCACACCCTGTATTATTTAAACTACAGAGACTTCAAGCTCAGCCTAGCAAATTGGTTTGTGCTGCCAGTGCTCGGCCCCCTCTATGGTGCCCTTTTCCAGTATATACACCCTGAACCATAGGTATGTAATAACACTGAATCAGTGCTCTCTCGCCCTCACACACACACGCACACACACACACACACACAGACACACACACACACACACACACACACACACACACACACACACACACACACAGTATTACTAAGTATTAATAAACTACAAAACCTTCCTACACTTTCAGTCCTAGCTCGGCCTATCAAACAGGCCTTGTCCTAACAGTGCTTGGGCCCCTCTATGACATCTCTGTTTTAGAATTTACTGGGAAATACCACTGAAGCACTGTAAGTGCTCTCTCTCTCACACACACACACACACATACACACACTATATTATTTAAGCCAGAGGTCTTCAATCTCATCCAGAAAGGGCCAGGGTGGCTGTAGGTTTTCATTTCGACCAAGCAGGAGCTACACCTGATTCCACTTTCAGTTCATCTTGGTCTCCAATCAACTATGAAGTGTGCCACCAATTTGGCTGGAATAAAATCCTGCAGCTACACGGACCCTTTGCAGATAAGATTGAAGACCCCTGACTTAAGCAAGAGTGCCTTCCTATGCATTCGCTCCCAGCTCAGCCTATCAACCAGGTTTTGTTACCAGCATTTGTTACCCTTCTGTGACGACCCTCTCGCAGCATTTACTCCCAGAACCATGGGTAGGTAATACTACTGAGGTAGTGCTTACACACAACACACAAACCCTCACACTACATTATTTAATCTACAGAGCCTTCCTATGTATTCGATCATAGTTCAAGCTACCAAAGATTTGTGCTACTAGTGCTTTGGACCATCTATTTTTCCAGCTTTTAAACACTAAAGAATGGATATGTAATACCAGTATAGTGGTGCGCTCTCTCTCTCTCTCTCTCTCTCTCTCTCTCACACACACACACACACACACACACACACACTGCATTATTTAAGCTACAGTGACTTGCTATACATCCGATCCCAGCTCAGCCTTTCAAACAGGCTGAGTTGCCAGTGCTTGGGCCCCTCTGCGACGTCCCTCTCGCAGCATTTGGACCCCGAACCATATCGGCTCACGCACGGCAGGCATTAGCATTTGCATTTTATTGGAGCCATGGAGATTTAGAGTGCTTGATACATCAGCTTGGAGCAGACAGAATTAGTTAACAATGCATTATCTGCTTTTTATGACTGCCATAACTCTCCTGCTCCCTCGGTTGCAGGAGGGGAAGAACGGCTAGTAGGGAGGGGCTCGTGTGAGCACAAGGGCTTTTGTCTCAATGCTTTGCTGCACTTTGAATACGGCCGGCACCCAAATTGCAGTGGCGCTGCACCATTGTGCACGAATCAGGGACCGACAGGGTCTGAGGCGCAATGGTGTCCAGAAGCAGCAGCATAGATGGATGACCTTGTACTAGCAAGAGACTGAGTACTGTATCATAGTATAACACTCCGCTCATGGTACAGTTGTGTTCAAGGTCAAAAAGCAGATAATATATTACAGCCAAGGGATTTGCAAGGAAACAGCTCTGTTTTTGTTTCTCATATCAGTAAACAGTGAGGTACTGGAACCCAAGCACTGTGTGGAGAGACTGTGTATGTGTGTGTGGAGAAAGAAAGAGCTGCAGTGTTAATGCGGCCCTCTGCAGCAGCCCTTTCCCTGGACTCGAGCCCCCCGCCACAGCTGCTTGCCAGCCCCCTCGACACTCATCCATTTGGCTAATGCACAGTGGCCCCGAAGCCCAGCAAAGCCCAGCGGAGCTCATTTGGTCGAAAGGTTGCAGAGACAAACTGTTTCCTTGTGCATCCCCGCTTTGAGTCGTGCTGGCTCTTGACGAAACACTCATAAACACCTAGTAATCCAGGCTCCCATTTTAGCCTGGTGGATTTGTAGGAGCTCAAACTAATTTGAAGATAAATATACTGAAACCCAAACGCTCTGTCTTGTTTTATGTTTTTGTGTGAGGCTATTAAGACTGTAGTAAATAAGCACATACTCACTCGGACAATCTCGTTTTTCACCTTACCCTGATAGTTCAATTCCAGCTGCCTAGTAGTTTTCTTAATTTAAAAAAAAGAAAAGGTAATCATATGCATAAAATCTTTTCCATGGATTTGTACCATGCAATAGCGTAGTATAGATAAATGCTTCTATACCTACATCTAAACCAAAACTTAACTTCTCTTATTTGCATTTCCAGATCTTCTTCTTAATATATTCTTGGTTCTCAATCAAATGGGAACATTTGGTCCACATAAACAGACACACACACACAGTCTCACGCACTCTCCACTATGTCTGAATGGCTGTTTTTCTTTCCAAATTCTAAATTGGTTGGCTCTCCACCCTTATTCCTCTCTCTCTTTCTGCAGATCCAGCCCGTCTGAGAGTTTCTCCTCCAGGTGGAGACGTTGGTGCATCAGAAGAGGCCCAGATACCCATAAAGCATGCTGCCTCGCACTCCCTCCGCTCCCCACGGCTGCAAATTTACTGGTGACCTTTGCATTCCATTTGGAACGATCCAGCTTCTCTCTCTTGCTCCCCCCACCCTCACTTTGGAAAATTCCACTGCCATTGAGGTAGGCAGGAAAGCAACCATCTATGCATAAGAGTTGGGGGCTGAAAGATTGCTTGTCTTTAGTGCTCTGAGCTGTGCAGAAGTGAGAGGAGCAACAGGCCTCCTTGTTCCATATTACAGTTCGTACAGGATTTTGTGCTGTTTTTTTATTTTTGGTAATTGTTGCAGGCAAAAATGCTTGGTGTTGTTGCAGCTTGTTTCTTCTAAATTTGCAGTGGAGCTTGCAGTTTTTTTCTGGAAAACTACAGGAATTGTCAAAATAGCAATTGCACAAAATTCTTTTTGCAGCGATGTTTCTTGGTAAACGTGACCTATTAGCTGCACTCATGTTCGACGAACATGAATCAAAGAGGGCTTTGGCTGAATGCGCATTGGGATGACGTCACATGATTCGTCTTGGCCCAAGTCTGCAGAAAATTGGTGGTAATTTTAAAAAAATGCAAGCTCCTCCGAATATTGTGGAGTTGGCTTGATTTTGCGTTCATTTCTGCAATTGCAAAAATCGTGGAGGGACTGATATTGTGACAGCTTCCGACTCCCATCTCATCAGAAAGCTGTATTTCATATTTAATTTTATGACATTTTTAGTTCATGTTGTAAAAATATATGTTGGATTTTGGATTAGTCATCTAATATTAGACCTCCTATATCCACTCAGCCTTTTAGAAAAGCTCTAAAATAAATAAAATTCAAAACAATTCAAAACAAAAATAAATCTCTAGTCAACTCACTACTTTCCGGCCTCCCAGCCAGCTCCATCAATCCCCTTCAGATGATCCAGAATGCTGCAGTGTGCCTCGTCTTCAACCAGCCCAAGACAAACCATGTCACACCCCTCTTCATCTCCCTCCATTGGCTTCCTGTAGCTGCCCGCCTCAAGTTCAAGGCCTTGATGCTCACCTACAAGACCTTGTCAGGAACAGCACCCTCCTACCTCAACTCTCTCCTGAAGGCCTACGTTCCCTCTCGCAATCTGCAATCGATTAGTGACTGACGCTTAGTAGTTCCCACTCAGAGTGGCGTAAGGTCCCAGAAGGTTTCCAGAACCTTCCCGCTAACTGTTCCTCAGTGGTGGAATGCACTTCCGATCTCAATCCGGACTGCAGAATCTCTCACCATCTTCAAAAAACTGCTAAAGACTCAACTCTTCCGTGAACACCTAACCAACTCATAACAATAAAAAAATAAAAATTTGCACTTACACCTCTACTCTGTGCACTTTGCTTCCTCTGGAACTCAATTAATGTATCTTGTATAGTAGCACTTCTTGTATTGTTCTCTGCTTGATATATCGCTTTGGTTGTATTTTTTCCTCATTTTGTAAGTCGCTTTGGATAAAAGCGTCTGCTAAGTGAATAAATGTAAATGTAGATATGTAAATAAAAGTCAAAGAATAAACACAGAAAACAAAACACAAAAACTCAAAATATAAAATGCAATTAACAATTAAATATTTTTAAATTCAAAATGTTTAAATAAATAAATCTGAAAGAAATTGATTTTATTTTTTAACCAACATTTAAATGTTTGAACAAATTAATAAATAAATAGAATGTTTTAAAGTAACATAACAGATGCATTTGTTCTGCCGAAATGAACGATGAAAGTCTCTCTGAATCTCAAATCTGTTGTCACAGCAATCGGTCTTATTTATAATTTCTTTATTTTGATTCGACAGTTTTGACTGAATGTCCGCAACATTCTACACTTACAAACACAGCTGTGAGAAAGATATTTCACATGTAAGCAGTTGTGTGGGTTAATTTATAAAACGCTCTCCAAGAAGATCAATAATAGCCACCATGAGGAATATATTAAGACCAAATGTCAAACGTTGTACTACTAGGTAATGGTGTACAGCTACTGCTATACTCTGTGTGTGTGTATTTTTATATATATATATATATATATATATATATATATATATATATATATATATATATATATATATATATATATATATATATATATATATATATATATATATATATAAATAAAGAGTGTAAAACAAATCAAAGGAAAGCATCCATGGAATTCCTCAACAAAATTATTATTATTTTTTTTTAATTAAAACATCTCAAACTTCCTTTTTTGGTCCTTGCATGTACATACTCAAAGTTTTTTTTTTTTTTTTTTTTTTTGCTGCTCAGTGATCTGTTCTTTTTTTTTTATATATATATATATATAGGAAAATGTACAGTTCTCTACACCAATACAAGTAATCAAATCAACAAATAACATCCAACACCAGCACAGTTTGATATATTATGGGTTCTGTTGAGATTTGGTCTGGACATTAGAGTGTAACTGAATAGCACCATCTGCTGGAAATGTTCAACCATAAAACCTGTGTTCTTAAACTTCGGATCCAAAAATTCACTTGTATTGACACAAAAAATGTTCCGCTTTCAAGTGTGCCTTTAAACTATCAAATCAAAATATTGTGGATTTAAAATGAAAAAACTATCAAATTCATGTGGAAAACTAGGTTTACTACAATTTGATACAAGACATTAAAAAATCTATAGGTAAAAGACATCAAAATCTTATTCTGAAAACACATGAGTATCTGATGAAACAAGCAGAACTTCCAATAACATGAGATAAAGACAACAAAAAGAGTCAGGCCGTACATTTTAAAGTGAGATATATAGACAACTGCATTGAAAGGTATGCAATAGTTAGTTCCATCCAGAAATCTGAAAAGAAAAATAAAACAAACAGACTTCTCTAATTGGGATTTAAACCACACACACACACACACACACACACACACACATTACAGTATCTAAATCATAGCAGTCCATAGCACATCTGATGAAGTCTATTCTCAACATTTAACCTCTGTGTTTAAGCATAACCTGAATGGGAGTTTTAAAGGGGCTACTGCCTGCTTTGGAGACAATAGAAGAAAAGCTAAGAAAATGAAAATCTGAAGAAAGTCAGTTCTTTTCATCTGACTACATTCGGCATGACATACAATTAGACTTTTTGGGTTGTTTTTTCCCCCAGAATCAGTAGCTATGTCATGTCAAGGAAAGTCAGGAAGTTTATGGTTTTTTATTGATTTATTTATTTGTCCAGTGGCTCTACAAACACAGCTTTACATCTAAACACCTGAGCTCATAACCCCGTTAAGGACAGGTACAGCTTTGATTCGCTTTGAGAACTGAACCTTGGCAGGGACAGACATGGCAAACAGTAACAAGGTCACAGTCTACGTTAGGGGTCTTTCAATGTGGTCTGGTTACAGATCTTCACTACAACAACAGGCCACACCCAATTTCAATTGATATTTAAGTGACCATTAGGTCTGACTTAAAGTCTGCAGCCACAACAGCTCGTTATGGTTAAAACTGGTGGGCCCATGAAGCGTAAATGATAAGCCACAAGGTGGAGCACTTATGTATGAACATCAAAGATGCATGTCCTCCCAAACTCAAAGCAAAACACCAGCATTAACAAAAGTAATGACTGTCCCCATATGTTGGTCTGAGCACAAGCAGTTGCGAGAAGTGCGCTGTTCATAATCTGGGCATAATTAGATTTTTATCTAGAACTATTCAGGAAGAAATTTGCTTTGTGAAAAAAAAAGAAAAAAAAAAGACAAAATGATTCATGTCTAGTAAATAGGTTCTAGATTTGTGAAATTCTCAGGACACTATTTCAGCGAGATCGCGTGGGGGGGGGGGGGTTTCCATCTAATTTGGGGGTGGGACAATGAAACTGATGTGACTAATCCAGCACGGCAGATACAGAACAACGATCTCTGATAAAACATTTTAAAAATATATCAGCTGTCTCAATAAATTTCACCAACTGCTGTATGGAATCTAAACTATCGAGTCAACACACACAGGAAAAAAAGAAAAAAAAAAATATATATATATCATTGGGTCACAATACTCATATGAAAAACATGAAAAAAAAGAGGATGAAGCTCTGCAAGAATAACAGGGCAAAAACACTATCCATGTGATTCCATCAGTCTAACATCTCCATTCCCCAAGCTCTTGGCATAAGTTCTCAATTACTCGCTCATCCCTCAATACTTGAGATATTGTTTGATAAAGAGTTGCCGTTTATATGGGAGATGAAAGGAGACTAAAGAAGGTGGGAAGTGACCTCTGATGCCAGGAGGCCAGTGGTGGTTTGAAAATGGTCCATAACAAAGGACGGATTGTGAGTGCACTTGTGTCTGTCTCTAGGAGGGGAATGGAGCCTTACACAGCTGCTGCACCCTTCTCCTTCTTCTCCCCATCTTCATGCCAAGTGAGACGCTCCTCGTAGAAAGCAATGACGATCTGGGGACACTTGTGATTGGCCTCCTTCGCGAGCACAAGGTCCGCCTCGTCAGAGTCTTTCCTGTGGAGACAGCGCGAGACGGTTTTAGACTCACTGTGCAATATCCAGCTCATGTGCACCTTACATTGTACACCTCAAAGCTAGGCCTGGTCACAATAACGACTTTTGTCGGACGATATGTTGTCCCACAAATAATTCCTATAAACTATATTATCATTTTAAGACCACTTATAATTAATAATTATAATTTTCACTAAAATATTTCCAAAATTCAAACTACTACTTGAACAAATTTTTTTCTAAAAATTTGTTTATAAAAAGAGCAGCATACGCCCAGAATGACCATCTATTTGGTGTTGCTTTTTAAACTTTATACAAACATCACGCTCAGTGTGAAGGGTTGTGATTTTAAACTACAAGTTAACACGCAATGTACTAAGCAAATATTTCATGACGTCTGCTCTTTTCATGCTTGATGTAATATTTAATAGCATTTTCAAGAAATTTCCAAAAAAAAAACGTTAAGACCTGCACATCACGTCAATCATGCTACACGATACATCAGCTATAGTGTTCATGCATACACATCCATTTCTGGGTTTAAGTCAACTATAGCAGGGTAATCTCCGATTTATCATTTTTGCATTACTATTTACTCCAACAGTGTTGGTTGAGTTAATTAGGTTGTGCAAAATAATCGGCAGTGAGGTGCTAAAGGCCGGAAAATAAATAAAAAGTTAGCTTGATTTTCCTGGTGAGGCTACAGCGCTATTTTGTTCATTAGGAGAGAGAAGGTCACATTTCCAAAATTACACAATTTGGAATTCTGTAACATTTTGTCAGTTAAAGCCCAGAGGCATTAGTCCATATTTTGTAGCGGACAACTAACCAACACTCTGTTTTATTTATTTTTTTGCTCTTTTAGGGCGTTTCAATCGGAAGGGAGTGGGACTCTTGTCTTCCCAGATGGCGGGAGATTTAGAAGAAGACGCATCAACGCCAATTCTTACATCTTTCGCATGCTTAAATGATTTTAATAAATAAATGTTACCTGAATTTCATGCAATTGTTTGCTTATTTTGTGAGCATTTGAGCAGAATTTTAGCATACAAACAAACTGCATTTTTGTATAACTGTAAGGGGGGGTGAAAAAAGTATATAGTTTAACACATTTTCATGTGGACATGTTTAACACACACATTCTAAATGTACAAACACACTGTGTTAAAAGAAACACAAAATGTGTTGTCCTTCACTAGACATGCGGGAGTGTTAAAAAGTAAAATATGGGGGGGGGTTCTAATTTATTTATTTATTATTATTTTTTTTATTATTTTTTTTTTCTTCTCAATGAAATATTTGGGAAAAGGAAGGAAAGGGAGAAAAGGTAAATGAATCACATGAAAATGAATCATATGTAAATGAACCACATGTAATTGAATCATATGAAAATGAATAAATAAACAAAGGCAAAAAAAATATTTAAAACGTGTTATTTTTAACACATTAAGAGTTTAAAATGTACATACATTTTTGTAAAGAAAATACATATTTAAAAAAAGTTTGCACTGAATAATACTTAATAATAATATATTTTTAATAATTTATATATATTTTTTCAAAAATTATTTGGGGGGTAAAAAATAGTAAGATAACAATAGTAATATATTTCTGACTTAATTAACCATGAAAATTGACCATTTCATGTACCAAACATTGCCTACGTTTTATTGATCTGTGTTTTTTAGGGTTAGGGACAGAAAAGACCACTTCCTGGGGTGTCTTTAGTTTGATGGAAAAAAAGTGTACTCTGGTAATAATTACATGACCCCACCTTCACATCCACGCGAAATAAATATGCACATACATTTCAACAATGTGTTTCACACTTCACTTAACCTAGGAGTAACTGTCACCTATAAATAACTACTCTGAAGACACTGTAAGTGAGCAGAAAACCCTGTTCTAAAGTAAATTGGTGACCTATTTGCCTCAACAATAGGCGATAACGTTCTGCCCGAGATCTGCTGAGCAAACGCTGACTCTGTATTGTCATGCAATGGTTCTGTAGGTGTGACATGCGTTTCGTCATGAAACAGTTGGGCACTCACCACTTCATTAAGAACATAAGGTCCCCACAAGAGTCGGTCGCGCCAATGATCTTCTCTGGCTCCAGGCCTCTCTCAAAGCCTCTAGCAACTAGGATCTCGTCCTGAACAGGCCAGAGAAACAAAACGTTAAGAATTTTCTAAGACAACATCATGACTTTCTTTTAGAGAAACAGGACTGTTGCAGTTGCATTTCCTTCCATGACTGCTGTCCTTGACATACCATTCTGAAGATCCTCACAACCTGCACCAAAACTAACCAGACAAGTGCACACTCTCTCCCCAAACAGCAGCATGTAGGCTAAACAAAAATGAAATGTCCCGTCACCTCTTTTTTCCGCTTCTGCTTGCTGCCGCCCTCCTCTTCTTCGTCCGAGTTTCTCCTCTTGCTGCCGGTGTCTTTGGCACGAGCCGGAGTCGCACTGGATGGCTTGGTCCCGCTGCTCGGAGTGCTCGTACCGCTGCCGCCCTTTTTGTACGTCTTCATGAACTCGGAGATGAGATCTGGACAGTCGAGATTTTTCTCTGGCTCCCATGTGTTGTGTTTACTAGGAATGACAAATCAGCAAGCACAAACATTAGTCTGCAAATAAGTGATAAACAATATAGGCTTGCCAACACAGTACCAATAGGAAATGAATCAGGCGATGACTTACTCTGTAAAACCTTTCCACTTAAGATAGTACTCCACTCGTCCCTTTACAACCCTCCTGTCCAAGACCTTCTCCACCACGTATTCCTCTTCGTCCGAGGACGCAGACTCGTCATCTTCACGGTTCTGACTCTTCTTTCCCATCACTGCTTCAAACGCCTTGTTTTCCACCCACAAGTAACAGAGAGACTAGGTAAGGAAGGGAAAGGATCCCTCTGCAATAAAAAGGCATTACGTATTAAAAACTAGGCACAGAAATGCAAGCCACTTACATTCTTTCATAGGGTTAGACAACGAGAGCCTTCACTGAATCTGTTATTGGTGTGAATTTAAAGGCCAGGTTTATATATTCATTTATCAGCTCTGTTAAATCCTGTATTCCCAGCAAATGAATTGTTTTCACACACTAGAAACCAGTGACGGTGTGAAAAATACTAAAACATCCTGAGAGAAAGCAGTCCTCTTCATTCCACCGCCTTGTTTTCATAACGATGTTCCCAGTCAAGGCCGTTCAGTTCCCTATCAGAAAACTATGAGCGGGCAGCTCGGCTGAATTTAGTTACCTATCTGGCCCAAGTACCATAAGCAGCGATCAAATGAATCAAACAAAAAATATTTTAGCAGCACTAAAGCTTCCTTCTCTTTTCAAAAAGTTTGATTTCTGGCAGAAATCATGTTGCTTACCCCTTAATTTGTTCATATATGCCCACAGCAGCATTTTCTTAATGTGGCATTTCTTCCCCACGTTCAAAGAAAAATCCAACATCTACTTGCGGCAAATCTCAAATGGCTTCCCATTCACCTTGTTTGTGCCTTGTACAAGATAATGGACTAGAACACCCTTCCCAGTGCCCTCAGTAATGGTGTAGACCAGTGACCGTGACGATGTAGACCAGTGACAGTGACGGTGTAGACCAGTGACCGTGTAGACCATTGATCAACAACCCTGTTCCTGGGGATCTACCTTCCTGAAGACTTTAGTTCCAAACATAAACGTGCCCAACTGACCATCTAATATTTGCCTTAAGAAGATCTTGATCAACTAAAACAGGTGTGTTAGATTTTGGTTGGAGATTAAACCTGCAGGAAGGCATATCTCAAGGAAGAGGCTTGGCGACCACTGTTCTAGTTTGAGATTCAGCAAGCCATCTGACACGGTTTGCACTCAACCACCACTGTATTGTTTTTTTTAGAATGCTTAATCCTTTGTATTTTCTCCAACACACTTGCGTTTGGGTGTATATGCACCACCATCAACAAGCTCACGCCTGCACCGTCGTTTACTCTAGGAGATGCGCTTCTAAAGTAGTATTTCATGCCTCCAGGGAAAGTCTGTTCCACGAGTGGATGTAGGTGACAGGAACGCGAGGAACTCGCTCGACCAGGATACAGATAGTTCGCATTAGGGTTTGACTTTTGCGGTTTAATGATGAAGTGCACCACGATGCCTCACATCCTTTAGTGCTTACCTCTGGTCCAATTTCAAAGCAAGCCAACTGGGTCTGATGATATAACTGCTGATTGAAACTGCGGCACAACCGTCGTCCCTGAAAAAGAAAGGTTACAAGAGAACTGACATGTTAATTCGCTCGCTTTTAGATTTATATCTTAACGTTGTTGTCTCGCGTTGCGAACAACGACGAGTTTAATAGTGGCACTGTTTGTGTTTACAGCTGTGCGCCTCCAATTTCCCTCCAAATCTCTTACACTGATCCCACTTCCCACTATTTGTGTCGGAAACTAACGTAGCGCAGGACTTTTTCGCACCTTCAACAGCTTCGTTGCGTGAGGAATTCTGTCTAATGTTTCACGTTTATCCGTTACCTAATAAAACAGCCGGATTTCAAACTTTAACACCTGGACAAACGATTTCCTAACAGATAAATGAGTGCACTGTTTGGGGTGGGGGGGGGATTTAGACCAAACTTAGTAACAAAATAGTGGTTAATAAAAAAAAAAACTTTAGCATTGAGACATTTCTCACAACACACAGAAAGAAAAAAACAAAGTCAATGAGTTACACACTGACACGCGTTTACAACGGCCCCCTAGCTCAGAGCTAATCGACTGTAAACCATTTGAAATGCTTGGTGTTCGAGAAGGCCATCTTATTATAATGTAACCAAAAGTTACATTAAAGCGGGAGGCTTTGAGAGACGCCCTCGAGCCAGAGAAGATCATTGGCGCGACCGACTCTTGTGGGGACCTTATAGTTAAAGGCCATACCATGTAGCAAAATTTGCCAACATTCTCATTTAGAGAGCAGACGTGGTGTAAAAATTGTTTAGTCGGCTAAGAGCACAAGTCCTCGGTAGCTCTCCTTGCTAAGCATGGCCATGCTAGCGCAGGCTCATAGACGCCGCCATCATTCCGCTACAGCGGCAGAGCACCGCTAGCAATCTCAGCTAGTTAGTGTATTATTTAAGAAGTCTGTACGCTATTATTATTATTATTATTATTTAAACTCAGTGTCGCACTCGAGGTTATTCCTCGCACCGCAATGATTATTTATGAATGTTTATTGAAACGTTAACTATGAAGACACTCGTGTTAGAAACACCGCTAGTTCTGCACTAACAGCAGGAAAGCAACAGAGAGAACAGCGGACCTAGAAGTAAACAGGACGTCACTCAGGGCAATACATATCTGCGGAAGATCATCCATTTCACTGGAGCTAGTGAGATGGAGTGAGGACCATGCACCTTAGGGGAAGTGTGATTTAGCTTAGTGGTTAGCGTGCTAGCAAATATCTCCATGGTGAAAGCAGCCTCTCGCTCGCTCGCGCGCGCGACATCTCATTCGACCCGTTATAACACAAACATCTCGCAGCTGCTGTATCCGATCGCGTGCGTTAATTAAGGTCGGATCTCATTCCTAATGCTCAAGCGGTCTCCCTGGTTTCAGTCTTCTATCAAACAGAGGCCTAGGCAGAGGACACTTTGAAAGCGGCGGCTTTCGAAATGCACGAATAAATAACGACGCATGCATCAGCTAAACCCAGCTCTACAGAAACACCAAGTATTGTGCAGTGCACACGAGTTGCATTGCATGGAAAATGCGTAATCGGTGGGGTTTTTTTTTCTTTCTAAGAAAACGAACTCACACAGGAGGTCTTCTTCTTCGATGCTCTCAGAGGCAACAGCCCTCCACACGAGTCTCTACAGGCGTACGCGTGCACGTGCATGCACCGGCCTCAGCGCGCCAAAAACACACAATGGCTCACAAGGCACGCGGGCTGAATGCCAAATCACACCCTGTTTACTACAGAAGTGCACTAGGTAGGGTTCAAAATTAACGGCTTTGTTACCATTTGTGTAGTGCCCTAAATTTCCGATAGGGAGCGGTTTGGGATGCAGGCGTTCTCCCCGAGTTGCATTCCTATACCAAATTTGACACATTAACCACATCTAATCAAACGTTTAAAGACACACGTTGACAAGGGTTAACAGAATTCATTTCGGGATTAATGGGATTATGTTTTCATATTCTTGCAAAACCGTATTTAGGCCATACCATGTGCTCATTATTATTATTATTATTATTACTTCTAGTAGTACTACTACTACTATACACTACTGACAAGTAGTACATTAGCTTTAATTTCAGTTCTAAATCTTTATTCAATACACATCTTGCCATTCACGTTTTAAAGCGTAAAGTTCGGTTGCATAGGCTGGCTATCTGGTGGCCCTGGCCCTTTTCTTTAAATGACGTAAACATAGACCAATCGTGTACTAAATAAATGTGACGCGGCGTTTGCGCGCGAATTGCGAACCAATCGTAGGCGGCGGAAGGTGGAGCCAAGGCACTTCATTTAATGTACAGGCGCGGTTCGTTTTTCCTGCGATTTCATCCACTAGCGTGTTGTTCAGTGCGCCATGTCGAAAGAGGTGAGTTCAAGCACGCGTAGACGTTCAGGCTCGACAGGAGCGTGTTCGACGTGCAGCGTTATGTAGGACTGTATTCGAGTTGTGGCAGGTTTAAGCGCGGTGGTGGTGGATTCCCGTTGTGCGTGTTGCTCTTGATGTACTTTAGCCACATGCTAGCTCTACCGCCATCTTGTTAGGCCGAGTGGGCCTTCGAGTGGGCCTTAGCGGACTAGTTGAGTAAAGCTATTGTGCACGGTTTGGTCTGTACATGTTCGTAAGCTGTACGAGTAAACCACAGAGTTTGCTTTTAAGTATATTTTCTTACTTTTATTACCGTGGTTTATCTCGTGCGTGTGGTGATGTAGCCACTATGGTTGCCGGTGTTCAACATGGCGGATGTGGTGTTTTCTCCGCGTTGTTCATGCATGCTGTGCGGAAATCCTGGCCTTAAATGCGAACGGTTTAAGAATTTAGGAATGTTCCTTTTGCTTAAAATAACAACTTTTCCCCCCTAGGGCCAGCCACGGGAACCGGAGCAGCTCCGGAAGTTGTTCATTGGAGGCCTCAGCTTCGAGACAACAGACGACAGCCTGCGCTCTTATTTTGAGCAATGGGGCGCGTTAACCGACTGTGTGGTGAGTCTCTGCAGCGTTTTGAACAAATGTGCAATTATTTAGTAGTTTTAAATAACTTATTTATTGTAGTTTGCAGTTGTGATCGCTTGTTTTATGGCTAAACACTACAGTACAGAGGGTGTGAGTCTATGTGCTGATTGTCTGTTTTTTTGTTGTTTTTTTTTAAGGTCATGAGAGACCCGAACTCCAAGCGCTCCAGAGGCTTCGGGTTCGTCACGTACTCCAACGTGGATGAGGTCGATGCTGCCATGAAGGCCCGTCCTCACAAAGTTGATGGTCGGCTTGTAGAGCCCAAACGTGCCGTGTCTAGAGAAGTGAGTTCTCGTGTCTGGTCGTTTTTTTTCTTACTCGGGATGGAGGCTTTATCCGTTGCTAAACGTGTCTGTTCTTCCAGGATTCCAACAAACCTTTTGCACACACTACAGTCAAAAAGATCTTCGTGGGTGGCATCAAGGAAGACACTGAAGAGGGCCATCTGCGGGATTACTTCGAGGAATTCGGAAAGATCGAAGCGGTCGAAATAATGATCGATCACAAGACTGGCAACAAAAGGGGCTTTGCGTTCGTTACGTTCGATGACCACGATGCTGTGGATCGTATTGTTAGTAAGTGTGTGTGTGTGTGTGTGTGTGTGGTGGGAGGGGTGTTAAAATGCTTTAAACGAGTCTCTTAACTAACCAATATGCTTCTTGTCTTAACACTTTTCTCCACCTAGTTCAAAAGTACCACACGATAAACGGCCATAATTCAGAAGTGAGAAAGGCAGTGTCTAAACAGGAGATGCAGAACTCGTCAATGAACATGAGGGGTAAGGCTTGGTCTTCACATCTTGTAAGTAGATGCTCAATGTTCTTTTTATTTACATCAAGCAAACTGTTTGCTTCTTTGGATAGGCCGTGGAAGTGGAAACTTTGGTGGACGTTACGGTAACAATGACTTTGGAGGAGGCAGAGATGGCTTCAGAGACGGATTCAGAGGTAGCTATTGTAGCTGGCTGCATGCAAACATGAGAGATTTTTAGTCATGGCCATGTGATGCTTGATGGTGTATGATGAGCTATTTCTAACTGTTTACTTTGTGTAATCAGGAGGCAGAGGTGGAGGATATGGTGGTGGAGATGGCTACAACAATGGATTTGGAGGTGATGGTATGTGACTTTCATATTTGTTTGCGTACTATTTTAACCTATTTAACTTATTTATTTTAACGAATTTTGTGACTTATACTAAAACTTGTCAGGACATGTGTAACTTAATCCAACTGTGTTACACAGGTGGCTATGGCAGTGGTGGCTCTGGGTATGGGGGCAACCGTGGAGGGTATGGTGGCGGTGGACAAGGCTATGGAAACGGCGGTGGAGGATACGGTGGTGGTGGATACGGTGGTGGCAGCAGTGGTTATGACAACTATAACAGTGGCAATGGATCCTTTGGTGGAGGTGGTGGTGGTGAGTTTACATTTTGTGTATTGGTGGCATTTATAAAAGACTTGGAAAGCCTTATTCCCTGATTAAATTCTCGTCTTATGCACAGGTAACTTCGGTGGAGGCAATGGTGGTGGTAGTGGTGGTAGCAGCAGCTACAGTGACTTTGGAAACTACAACACCCAGCAGTCAAATTTTGGCCCCATGAAAGGAAACTTTGGAGGAGGAGGCAGCCGGAATAGTGCCCCATATGGTGGTGAGGGTTTTTTTTTTCTTTTTCTTTCTCCGTCTCCATCCTTTTTGACCAATGCTTAATGGTTTTCTATTCCTCAGGTGGATATGGGGGTAGCTCAGGAGGCGGCGGTGGCAGCGGCTATGGTGGTGGTTCAGGTGGGGGATATGGTGGAAACTCCGGCGGCAGACGTTATTAAATCCTTTTAAGGTTTGTATTAAGTCTGACTTTTTTTCTCTTTTTTCTTTTTGTTTTCTTTTTTTGCCCCTCCCCCATTTAATTGTAGAGTCGTAATTAGTTAGTTCAAATTAAAGCACACTAAACCCTGTTGATTTTTCAAAAATCTTTGGAAGCCTAAGGCAGTGTATAGCTTAATGTTGTTGTTCATATTCAACAGGACTCAGTACTTAGGAGAGGAGACAGGAGAGCGAGAGGGCTGACAGGGCAGCGGCAGGTTTACTCCCTAGATCTGCTCAGCCATTAAGAAGAGATGTACAGTAGTGCTGTCACAAGCAGGAATTTTTTTTGGGTTTTTTTCCGTCTGTGGTTGTGATGTCGAGCTTTTTATATTTTTATTTTCTGTATGGGATGCATTCCATATGAGGTTTTGTAGAAGTACTTTATTCCGCTACTAATTATGTGTAACTTCAAGAAAGTTGAAATAAAGCGACTTCCAGTTTTTTTAAAAAAAAAAGGCTGTTCTCTTTTAGTCACTGGGGATTGTTGTGGGTATCAATGGTTGCATTTTTTTTATTTAGCTCAGACAGCGATGAGCATTACTGCATTTTATGGGGAAAGTTCTCTGAAACCTTCAGTCGAATAAATGTTGGCCGCCTGCTGGTTAGATTGGTAAAGACAAAGCCGGTTAGCTTGTATCACAACCATGACTAGCCATGGAATCGAGCTGAGGGAGGCGTAGGAAGACCTTCACCGTAAGAAGAATCAGGGAGCATTTGAGTACAGGTCGTCTCTGAAAGACTAGGAGAGAGCAACAGAATGGCTTTATTGCCATCAGTAGGTAAGAACAGACTTCTCCATTACCACTGGACACAACATTTAATTTATTGTAGATGCAGTACAGTATTCTGAACTTTGCAGTTCCTTTCCTGTTCTGATGACCATGCAGTTTGTCTGGTGTAATGTAGCCTGATTCCCCACTTTATTCTTAATATATGCATGAATGTGTAAGGCTTTGTATCTGCTGACTGCTGTTTTTGGTCTTTGCCTTTTTTTTTAGGAATATGTATGGGATTTATGATCCAGAATGGAGATGCTTGCCTGTTTTTCTGCAGGCAGTATGAAGGTAATAAACACTACTTTTGCGCTGTTGATGCTTGAAATGCAAACTTTTAAATGATAACCTGTCTTATCTGTTGTAGGACCAAAGACCTGTTGGGGTGGGGGGTACTTTTTAAGAAATGTTTTTACTGCTTAAAATAAAGCTTTTATTGTTTTGTAAAGTGTCTTGTGGCTACTATTTATTTTTTTATAAGCCTGCCAATTTCTTGTAATTGCCATATTTTTGCTTTTAAGCAAGCTGAGCAGAGACAAAATATAACTTGTGGTTGGCACAAATTGGATGTAGTGAGCAACTCCAGATCCTAAGACATGTTTTAGGCTGATTGGCATCTCTAAATTTTCTAGAGTATGATTGAGGGTGTGCCCTGCAGTGGGTTGGCATCCTGTCCAGGGTGTTCCCTGCCCAGAGTCCCATAGCCCCTTTCATCCCTGTGTAGGATAAATGGTGCCGAAAATGGACGCATGTAGTGACCATTCCAAACTAGTCACGGTTGTGCTGAATGCCATGAATGCTGTGCCTTTGGAACGGTTTTATTTTATTGATCAGAATGTACTTCAATAGAAACTCTTCCACACCTAAGCATGGGTTTTTGGGGGTGTTGATACATGCGCGCACACAGAAGTGGGGACAGCAACTGATTAATTGTATTTTAAAGCACCAGTTGTCCTTTCAAGAACAGTTGTTTTTACAGCAACCCTTTCAAATCACTCCCATGTGAAGGTTTAATTTCTGAATGGATCTACACTGTTAGGTGGTCCAACAACTTGCTAGCTATTTGCTTTTTTATTATTATTATTAAAGATAGCAGCACATAATTAATCCTCTACTTCTTTGGGCCTGATGATTAGCACCACTGGTTCTTTTAAACAATTTTGCAAAGAACTTTTAAGAATTCACCGCCTTCTCAATCCACGACTTGATTACTTTGACTCTCTGTAATCAGGTGGAATGTGTGCAACAAGTTCAAAATCCAGTTTTTCCGCTTGCTTTTTCTGGTTAGTGAGATCTTTTGTCTATTGAGAGAAAATCACACGTTACAGCCCATTACTTTCATCAACCAAAATGCTGCCTGGCCTTTTTTTTTTTTTTTTTTTTTTTCTTCCCTGTCTGTATGAACTTGTACAGATCCTCTGAACATTCAGATTCCAGTCCCATGTCCATGCTCTCTGGGTTGATGAGCAGGCATTGTATTTTGCTATATCTGAATCTGGAAACATTTCCCTGACTAGCTTGCCTGTGTTTACACACCTGGAATGGCAGGTTATGCTCAACAAAGAAATATGTAAAGTACAACTCTAGTGACCTTCTGTCAGTCTTTGGTTTTCTCCTGAAAAGAACTGTGAAATACTTGTCCTTCTCTGCACTTAGCCACCCTAATATCTAGTAGTATTGTATATGTAGGGAGTCACCTAGACATCAATACAGTAGCTCCTTATAGCAGCAGCTTAAAATAACGTTAGCTATGCTAATGGACGAATAACTTCCTATTAAAATCACCTCAACATGTGTCATTTAATCCACCATGGGCAATTGAGAAACCGCTGCTGCAAACATTCTTTTACCCCTATTATGCATGGGTACACTTTAGTGTAGTCTGGGCTGAAATGTGTGTCGTACTACTTCTTATATTTTTGTATTTGGCCATGCAGCTGCAGACACTGAACCGAACTGATGAATGAATAAATGAAAGAATGAATGAGGGAGAGGGGCAGAGAGAGACTGAGGCTATAAAACCCGCCTACCGAGCAATCTGATAGGTTAGTTAGCACAAAAACAGACCAATCGGGACACGCGCTGTGTTATTCTGGATTTCGGATGACCACTGAGCTCTAGCTCGTTCAAAAAAGACCATTTATTTCTGGATTATTGTAAATAACTGCCGGGTGTCAGTGAGCCTTTATTAAAACTATTGGGAATTGGGAGGTCTTCCGTATATGTGTGTGTGTATATATATATATATTCTCTTTGTATTAATGCAACATATTGGAGGGGGGCACAAATGAAGTGAAATCACAAAAATGAATTTGAAACAAGCGAAATAAAACAGTCGAGTGACTGCACTACACGAATGAAACCCGGGGGGCTGCAGTGTGGTTGCACTCCATACGACGCCCAGCGAATACGTTTGATTGATAGGGCTATAAGCCAATCATCTGTTAGAGAAGGTAGTCCTCTCGCTTGTCGGCCGTTTGGCTAAGATCAAGTGTCGAGAAGGTACATCTGGCGCATGTGCGCGAATCGAGAACCAATCGCAGGCTACAGAAGGCGGTTCCTGTGAGTCTGATTTCATGTGTTCTCGCAGTCCGTTGTATTCCCCTCCTCCACGGTTTCGGCCGCGTGCGTGTTGCGCCGAGCAGTTAGAATTAAACCGCAAAATGCCCAAAGAGGTGAATATATAACAAACTAATACATGCGTGTAGGGCCGATTGATGTTGAACTTATCCGGGTGTTATTATTATTATTATTTTAGTTCGGAGTGTTGTGTGTAATACTAGCTCTATAATGTCTAGCCTAGCGCTTACTACACGGCCATCTTGTGCTTGTTGATTACAGCCGCATAGACACACAAAGGGCAGTTGAGTGGTGGTTGTTGTCTTTATTTCATTTGAACTTATTGTAACAAGCGATTGTGTGCGCAGTGTTCCCGGTCGTGTTTGTGAATTTCTCGGTGTCCTGGTTGTTACAGCGTGTTCGTTTGTTAGCCAGGGTGCTTGCGTCCGAAGCAGTCCCGGCCGCCGCCATGTTGTTTCGCCTCTCCGTGCCTCTTCGCGCGCCACTCGAAACGTGACCTCGTGTTTCGGATCAGCAGTTCGCTGGCGTTCTGTTTTGTCGTTAAGACGATCAATTGATCTCCCTGTTTGATTGACATGTTTAAACTGTTCGCAGGAGCACCCACGGGAACCGGAGCAGCTCCGGAAGTTGTTCATTGGAGGCCTCAGCTTCGAGACAACAGACGACAGCCTGCGCTCTTATTTTGAGCAATGGGGCGCGTTAACCGACTGTGTGGTGAGTCTCTGCAGCGTTTTGAACAAATGTGCAATTATTTAGTAGTTTTAAATAACTTATTTATTGTAGTTTGCAGTTGTGATCGCTTGTTTTATGGCTAAACACTACAGTACAGAGGGTGTGAGTCTATGTGCTGATTGTCTGTTTTTTTGTTGTTTTTTTTTAAGGTCATGAGAGACCCGAACTCCAAGCGCTCCAGAGGCTTCGGGTTCGTCACGTACTCCTGTGTGGAAGAAGTCGACGCTGCCATGAAGGCCCGTCCTCACAAAGTCGACGGTCGTCTCGTCGAGCCCAAACGTGCCGTGTCTAGAGAGGTAAGCGCTTCCTTCTAGAGAGGCAAAACGTTCCTTGCGTGACTAAAACGAAAGCGTATCGTGTTGGGTTAGGGACTCGGGCCGTTTCTAAATCCGTCTAAGACGCTCTTTGCGTTGTAGGATTCCAACAAACCTTTTGCGCACACAACGGTGAAAAAGATCTTCGTGGGCGGCATCAAGGAAGACACGGAAGAGGGCCATCTGCGGGACTACTTCCAGGAGTTCGGAAAGATCGAAGCAGTCGAAATAATGATCGATCATAAGACTGGCAACAAAAGGGGCTTTGCGTTCGTTACGTTCGATGACCACGATGCTGTGGATCGTATCGTTAGTAAGTGTGTTGTGTTCAGGCTGGTTTGTTGCATGTCTGAACAGCTGAGGTTTTGACTTAATGTGCTGGATTTTTTTTTTTTTTTTTGATTTTTTTTTTTTCCCATCCTAGTTCAAAAGTACCACACGATAAACGGCCATAATTCGGAAGTGAGAAAGGCCCTCTCTAAACAAGAGATGCAGAATTCGTCAATGAACATGAGGGGTAAGACTTGGTCTCCTGTTGCATCTTGTAAGTAAATACATGATCCATCGATTTTTAAATTAAAGAAACCGTTTCCTCGGTTGCTTTGTATAGGTCGTGGAGGTGGAAACTTCGGTGGTCGATATGGTAACAATGACTTTGAAGGAGGCCGAGATGGATTCAGAGACGGATTCAGAGGTATGTGCAGTGTTAGGGTTTGTGAGGTGCTGTAGTATTTGTACATTAGTACTGTATTGGTAATGGGCTGTAGCGGTAATTGAGACCTATCCTAATGCTTTTACTGTGTAATCAGGAGGCAGAGGTGGCAGTGGAGGGTATGGAGGTGGAGATGGCTACAACAATGGATTTGGAGGAGATGGTATGTGACTCCATTCATGATCAGTAACAACAGAATTGTTGAACGAACATGAAACGTTGTATATATTATGATAATCTGTAATATTAACTTGTATAATATGTTATACAGGTGGCTATGGTGGTGGCGGTCCTGGCTATGGAGGCAGCCGTGGTGGAGGATATGGGGGCGGAGGACCAGGCTACGGTAACAGCGGTGGCGGTGGATATGGCGGCGGTGGATACGGCGGCGGTGGTGGTGGATACGGCGGCGGCGGCAACAACTACGACAATTATAACAATGGAGGTGGAAACTTTGGAGGTGGTGAGTTTATGCTTTTAGTATTCAGGGTTGTTTCTTAAATCTGATCAGAAGGTCTGATTCAGTCCTGTTTCCCTGATTGTGAATTCTTGTCTAATGCACAGGTAGCTTCGGTGGAGGTGGTGGTGGCAGTGGTGGCAGCTACAGTGACTTTGGAAACTACAACAACCAGCAGTCAAATTTTGGCCCCATGAAAGGAAACTTTGGTGGAGGAGGAGGCAGGAATAGTGGCCCATATGGTGGTTAGTTTTGGACCTAACTACGCTTTACAAATGTTTCCAGAATTCTCTATCTTGAGCTAACATATCCCCCCCCCTTTCTTCTTCTTTCCCCCCCTCTATTCCTCAGGTGGATATGGGGGTAGCTCAGGAGGAGGTGGAGGCTATGGTGGAGGCTCTGGTGGTAGACGATATTAAGTCCTTTAAAGGTTTGTATCTTGTGTTTTTTTTTTTTGTTTTTTTTTAATTTTTTTTTTTTTTACAATTGTAAATGTATATTGAGATGTCCATTAGGCAAAGTGTCTACTGAATGACAAATATTCTTTAACAAAGAAAAAAGACTATGGAAGCCTAAGAGACATTGTTGTTCATATTCAACAGGACTCAGTACTTAGGAGAGGAAACAGGAGAGCAAGTGGAATGACAGGGCAGCGCCAGGTTTACTCCCTAGATCTGCTCAGCCGTTCAGAAGAGATGTGCAGTAGCGCTGACACGAGGGACTTTTGTTTTTGTGTATGGTTGTCAGGCTTTTTTATATTTTTCTTTATCTTTTCCATATGAAGCTTTGTGTAGAATTACTTTAAACCAGGGTCCTAATTATGTGTAACACCAACAAAATCAAGAAATAAAGTAACTTCGTTTTTTTTTAATAAGTGTACTTTTGTAGTCACTGGGGTTTTGGGGGGCTTGAGTTGTATAGTCAGGCATTGCATTGTGGTGAAGGCTTTGCTGGCTATACATCTCAAGTGGTGGTTGTGCCATAATGATAGAATCTTTTGACACACAGTCCAGGCAGGGGAAACTTGCAGACTATTTAAAAAGGGAACTGCTCTACAGCAGTGTTGAAATGCAAGATCTCTGCCAAGCCATCTGTAGAACAAACGCTGGCCGCCTGCTGGTTAGATTGGTAAAGACGAAGCAGGTTAGTTTGTATCACTACCATGACTAGCCATGGAAGCAAGCTGAGAGAGGAGTAGGAAGACCTTCGCCATCAGAAGAATCAGGGAGCGTTTGAGTACAGGTCGTCTCTGAAAGACTAGGAGAGAGCAACAGAATGGCTTTATTGCCACCAGTAGGTAAGAACAGACTTCTCCATTACCACTGGACACAACTTATTTTATTAATTGTAGATGCAGTACAGTATTCTGAGCTTTGCATTCAGTGTCCTAATAAAAAAAAAAAATCAGGAAAGTAACTAGAGAGTAGAACGAACTGGTACAAATGTACATTGCTTAACAGTCTTTAACTTGATTCTGTCCCTTAAGGTTAATGCATGCAGTGTTGTCTGTGTATTCACTAGCAAATGTTTTGGTCTGCCTTTTAGGAATTTGATGCAAAGCATTTCTGATCCTGAAATGGGTGATTTGCCTGTTTTCTTCAGGCACTGTGAAGGTAAATATGTCTTCTTCTTTTGTGATGCTTGATGTAATTAATTACATACTAATGTTTTATTGTCTTTCTGTTTCCTTTGTTTTAGGACCAAAGAGATGATGTGGGAATGAACTTTTTTACTTTTATTGATTTTTTTTTTTTTACTATGTAAATAAAGCTTTTAAAGTGGTAAAACACATGGTTCCTATGAGTTAATGCTTAATTATATGTACGTAGTATCATGAGAGTTTGGACCACTTTAATTTTGCTAAGGAAAGTAGCCTGTATGCTGTGTAGTCTTTGGCTGTGGCCCTGAGGATGATTTTGGGTTTGCTACATCAATGACCCATCTTTTTTTTTTTTTTTTTTTTTTTTTTTATATATATAGCATGTGTAATGTTTTTGAGACATCAAACCTTTTAACCATGTACTTAATTGTAAGACCCTCATTTATTCCCCATCAAATGAGTTGTCTCGCTGCATTAGGTAAAGGTTACCATCATTACTTTGTTGGAGTGAATAATCCTCCAGAGAATATGGGTGTCCTTCCTCATCCCGTAACTGGGAGAATACTTTAGCGTAAAGCTCCGAGAGACGACACTTCAGCATGGTGAGGTTTTGTTGGAACTCTAGCCTCTCTCGTGCTAGATGTTCCCTGCGGGCCCTCAGCTGACCCAGCTCATGCTCCAGGTGTACAATGTTTTCCAGCTTCCTCTTTCGGCAGTTCTGTGCCGCTACCTTATTCTTGCCGCGGCGTCGGATGTCGCGCACAAGTGTGAGCTGGGCATCGCTTAGTGCATGTCTGCTCAGGAGCTCGTTGAAGTCATCTACGGGCAGATTGACTATCTTTTCGAGCGGAAAAGGGATTTGGAGAGCAACTGCTCTCCGCTCGTCTCTGGAGAGAGGGCCAGAGACCTCTTTCGTTTTGGGGTGCGGTGACTGGAAAGAGACTGTGCTTGAGTGGTTTACGTGTGGATCATGCAGAGTCGCAGGAAAAAGCTGCTCTTTTGTGGCTGTTATGTGCTGATGTGAATGAGACATATGCTGCAGAGAATGTTGTGGGTTTGGGGTAACTGGAAAGTAGGAATGTCCAGAGTAGGAGGCAAACGTGTGTGAATAATCCACAGGAGCATTTAGGTTTGGTCTTATGTGACATGGGTTCCCAACACAATCTACGTCACAATCAGTGTAGCTGTCTCGGGGTAAGTAAGTGAGTGTCCCATGGATTTCGTTCTCAGGTGAGGCAAGTGGTGGGCTTGATCCCAAAGAAAGACCAGAGTCTGACTCGAGATCATCTGGGTGTCCATTGCAGTTTTTCCCCTGTCCTTGATTGGGGTTTGTCATTTTCATGGGATCTAAGAGGCTCATGAGTGGGGGTTGAAGAGGTGGTGCATTTGGTGGTAATCTGGTAGTCTGGCAACCACCGTGTCCATAGTGCATCTCCATGTTTGGGTTCAAGCGTTGGTACGGGGATATTGCATCAGCATATCCAGCTTCAAAAGCAACAGCAGGGCTTGCCTGACAGGTGGGTGGGTTAGGTTCTGCCTGGTTCATCCCGCAACTCCCATAATGCACCGCTGGCTCCATGGAGAGATATGTACCGGCCTCGAATGGATTCTCATTGGGGACTTCAAATTCCTACAACACAACAACAAAATGTTTACTTGCTCATGTCCTTACTCTGGCTGTTTCACCTACATCACTCTCCTGATCACATCTTTTCTCTATATTTGCATATCGTAGTTATTGTTGTCAATCAGCTGTTCATCGTGGAATATGAGGAGAGCGGCTTAGACCGAAGGGGCCTTTTCAGAAGTCGCCTGCAGGTTACAGATCACCACATCAGCCCACCTGGACGAATGTGCCACCCGTAGCTTATGCAGGGCTCGCTTAGGTCTGCTCAGGTTTCAGATAGAAACAGATGGCCATTGTGCTGTGCAGGGGGCTGCTGGCAACCTACTGCACTCACCCTCGTTCTATCTGTCTTTATCCTTGCGTCACTCAATTGGACTATTGTTGCACATCTTAACGGAATCGCTGCATTTAGGAGGAATTCAGCTTTAGCTAAATGTTACAGGGCTTGATTTTTCATTAAGATGGATCTCTTTTTAAATGGGATTAAGAAGTGTTCTTTTATCAGGAAATGATGATACAAAAATGGTCATTTTGATAGACTTGGACAGTCCCTGATCTTTTTTCCCTGCCCTTTCTCACAAAACCAATAAAAACCCAAACAGAAATTTAATGCCTCTGACTGACCTGCAATTCTGTGATTGTCATTAGTTCCTGCCAGGTCCAGTCCATCTCTGATTGTTGAGGGGGATAATTGGCCCAGACCCTGCCACTCGCACTGAATCTGTGAGTGCTAGACATCGACACTCCCCCATGAAGTCTGTTAGAGTTTACTGGGCCCTAAGACAAACATAAATTAAAGACGATAATCATTTAAACATCAATACAACAAGATTATTAGCAGGTTAATACAAATCCCCCCCACCCCCAATATATTCCACTGGTTTAATCCTGTGTGGACTGTTACATACTTTACGTTGAGCATGAACTTTTTCTAAATTATGTCATTAAGGTCTGATTAATTGTTATAATAACTCACCTCACAAGTGAAATTAAAGGGAAGAGCGCTGTTTATGGTTGAACACATTCAGGCAAGGCCCCAGCTGCAGTGTCCTCTTCTGGAATATTTAACCAAATATTCAAATATTTAACCAAATATTCAAATATTTAACCAAATATTCAAATATTTGAAACATCAATAATATACTGTATATTAATTTCTCATATAATATATGTATACTATATTTTGGTTAAAATACATTTACAAAATACATAAAGCAATTTTAATGCTTTTCCTCATGTTTTTTCTTTCTTTGCTATTATTTCTTTTTCTTTTCAATGTGCTCATTTGAAAGTCCTCACAAATTTATACAGTATATTGCTGCATATTTGCTGTGTGATATTCAATCCAACTTGATACCTAAAGTATACATTTCTCCCAGTGCTTTAGGAACCCAGGAAACTGAAGCTCACACACGTTTGGGGGGGGAAAGCAAAAACAATTTTAAATAGTTGATTGGACAGAGTTATTTTTTTCTACAATACTATGAAACTGAGTAATCATAAACAAAATGTGTAAAGTGCTGCATATGTGCTGTGCAGTTTAACCCTTTCTTCCCCCTAGAGGTCTAGACTGATTAAATGCTGTCATTAAACCGAACTTGAAACAATTCTGTGTGCTGTGAAGCAGTTACAGGGATTTTTCCCCACTGTATCTTACAAGCATTAGTAAGCATTAAAAAAGATGATTTGACTCCAAGAAAAGTGTCAGGAAGTGTGTATATAAAATGTTTTGTTTTCAGTATATACCATGATCATTTGCTAGAAATAGTTTTTCTTTTAAAGAATATTGAAAACACATAAGTATCGGGTTATTGTATCTACTATATCTGTAAGCTTTAATTAACTCAGTATGGGTTGGTCTGCACAGTTAGTTTGCATTGTAGTACTGTGTTTAATGGTAGCTTCATCCTTTAGTTAGAATTTTTGCAACGACAGTTCGGCTCTTGGCTGTAGTAGTGAATTCTCTATGCAAAAAAAAAAACTGATGCTTAATGATGTTCAGTTTCTTGACCTTAGTAGTGAGTTAAAGGAAAAGTTTTCCAATTGTTTTCCCTGCATACTTTGGGATCATGTGCAGCAATTTAAAGAAGTACTTAAAAATATATTTTTGTAGAGGACAAGATCAGGGGTAATAGTCAATATGTTGTCTGCTGTACCTCAAAAGGGGACATGAGACAAATATACAGAAACGATATGCAAATGTCGGAAAGTTAAATTCGGTTACAAAATTGGATATATCAGTGGTTCTTCCCACATTCTCTAAAAGTCGACGCGTGCAGAGTTCCGTTGGTGTGTATTCAGCCTATCAGCTGAGCTTTTGAGGAGTAATGTCAAAACCTGATAAGACAATCTTTTGGGAACCAGACTGCTGTACAGAAACGCTACGATGGGGCCTAACCACAGAGTTACAGGAAAATTATTTAAAAGCATGTTGACGAGAAATTTACATAGTATTATATCTGAGAGTCCAGAATTGTTGCTGCAAACAGGAGCACACTGTAATACTGTAAGATCAAAACTGGTAAGGGTCATATCTAATGGGGTGATATCAAAAGGCAACAAATATCTTTTTTCTCTCCCTTATGTCGAATATAGTAAAACTGAAAGTGTTACATCCTGCATTTAGCACCTTGTCTGTAGCATTTCCTTTGACCGGTTCGCCATAGTACATCTGTCACATAGTAGCCCTGTTTCAACATCAGGTGGGATATCCTGATCACACACATATACACGAGCTCATACTGAAATCTACAAACTCCTAGTAAATGTCTAAAAGTCTCAACAATAAGCACAGACAAGGGAGTTCAGTAATAACAGATGCGTGTGTCATTCAGTAGCACATATAAATGCATTTTCTCAACAACAAAAAAAAATAATTCATACACTAATACATCTAATTCAAATTTTCTAGATTACACACATTTTGAATACATTATATAGTCTATATGATGGACATCTCCATTCCAAATATTTCCCAGCATAGTCTCAGGCACTCACCATGTTCACATTGTGATCAAATGGTGTGTTCCCAAATGTGAACTTTGTCAAAAAAGTATTAAGTATCGATTGTAAAATGAAACATAGAATAGTTCCAGAAACGTGTCCCTCTATTAGTTAACTCACAAAAGCACAGACCAAGTAAATATACAGCATAGCATAAGCACAGATGAAACAGAGCATGTCTTTTTGCAATGTAATTTACAGCAGTAAGACATGCCATGCTAGTTAATGAGAGAGAGAGAGAGTGTATATGTGTGTGTAAGAGATTATTAAAACATATGCATCACTGCAGAATATGGCCTCTGTATACATATCATTTAAAATGTAATGGAGAGATAACATACCTTAGTAGCATTTCTTTGGACCCATGAGTTCAGGTAAAATATCTTGAGCTATAATATTATCCTGTGAGCCAAAACGTTAAATCTGAAGTTCAGCAGAAGTGCAGAGCTTTACAAATCAGTCATCAATTGTTTGGTACTCATTTTATAACTGATAACTCTGAAGTTGAGAAGTACATGTGAGCGACCTCTGTCTGTCTGTCTGTCTGTCTCTGTCTCTCTGTCTCTGTCTCTCTCTCTCTCTCTCTCTCTCTCTCTCTGTGTGTGTGTGTGTGTGTGTGTGTGTTTCACTCTCACTCTCTTTCTCTCTCTTCTGCTTTGGCTGTTACTTGCATAAATGGGATGGGTCTGAGGGTGATGTAAGCAGCTTTCCTGTAAAGCTCCCACACAGTTTTGCCCTCTTCATGTCCTTAGTGCAACTCTCACACTTTGACCTCCTAAATTTATGTTACCCACAAAACAACCACAAACAGTTATGTCACAAATGCAAGAGTCCATCGCTAGCAACCCTACAACCCCCTTCCCATTTCCCTATCCAAAAAAAAAAAAAACACTCTGGGACATCTAAACTCTTATGATGGTGATTAATTGACACGTGATCACCAACTATTTAGATATAGTACATGTGCTTTGAGGTGAGATATGGGGAGGAGGGAGGGGGATCAAAAATGAAGCTTACCTAAAGTAATGCTGTGAAGAAAAGCCACCAAGCCACCAAGAGGGGATGTGGTTAGGGAACGGAGAACACATGCTGAAGCACCTGGAACTAAATCTGGCACTGCTGTGAGGACCTGTGTGAAGAAGGGGTAAGGTGGAGTGGGATGGGGGGGCAGCTTTCTGACTTGGTTTAGTACGGATGGAATGTACACCTCTGACAGGTAAGAAAGGCCACATTGTTCCTATATCTGGCAGCCACGAAGGGAGAGAAAGTGGAGGTGGAGGGACAGAGAGCATGTCTTTACATAGCTAGTGACCGTCTGAGTCCTTGGCCTCTTCTCACAGTGCCAAGTACGCAAGCTTGAACTAATTGTTTCGCAGTAAAAAAAATAAATTAAAAAAATCACAGCTTGGTAGATTAGTATGCGATTTGAGATTTGAGCTTCACCATCGTTCATCTGAAAGGCTAAATTTCATTTGACCAGTGCCACTGAGCCGTTTGCCTTATCGTGTTACAGACCTCTCAATAACACTGTGGACAGAGACAGCTGTATTACACCACTTAAGAGCATTCAGGTGTGCTGCCATCCGCAATCATTAGCTACACACAAAGGTGTCTGTTTATGCCAAAGACTGCTCATGTAGCTGAAGTGGAACTTAAATAGGGTAAGGGAGGCAGCAGCCAATTGGTTTGTTACTTCATCTAACGTTGCACTGTCATTAGACACTGCTAAGCTCTGAACAGGCACTCTGTCCAAGTTCACAGCAGGCCCATGATATTAATATTAATATAGTTAAGACCGTAAATACACCATAGAAGAATCCAGGATGTAATAAAAGTGGATGTAGTATAGTATAGGTCTTTGAAAGAGTGGCATGAAATATACATCCATATATTTTCCATACATCTTATTCTACGCAGGGTTGTGAGGGAGCCTGGAGCCGAAATCAGAGAACTCGGGGCACAAGGCTGGGGACACCCCGGACGAGGTGCCAACCCATCACAGGGCACAATTGCACACACATTCACACAGTACAGACATTTTGAAATGCCAATCAGCCTACAGCGCATGTTTTTAGAATGGGAGAGGAAACCAGCGTACTCGTAGGAAACCCCCAAAGCTCGGAGGAAGGTGGTGTTTGAACCCCCAATCCTGGAGGTTGCAAGCTAAACGTGCTAACCACTAAGTCACCATGGCCCCTAGCATCCAACATAACTTGGCCAAATCTACAATCCGGGATTGTACAGCAATGTGGGAGCTTTGAGACTGATATGTTGACAGGAAGAACTATACGACTTGTTACTAATTAATAATGTTAATGAAGAACAGCACGCAGCATCAAACTGAAACTGAGAGCGTTGATTATGCTTTAAGTCACTTTAACATCATTGTTTCATTTTGAATCCTGAGTGCTGCAGGAGCAGAAGAGTTTCATTGTCTAATTACTCATGGGCCGCTGTAAAGGAAATGTCACAAAGTGAGGAATAAAAGATGACAGGGTGTGCTGTTATGGGAAAAACGATCAGTGGCTGGGAGGTGTTATGCTGATTTCACTCCTACGGTGATTATTATCCAATAACACATCACAGAGTTGTGTTTTATTTCTCTTACACCACAGCAATTTCTCAATTATTATAATTTTGTAATTTATAATTTATAATAATAAAAAATAACAGCCAGGCTTTTTATTCATATTTATAGCTACATTTAATATTTTGGAACATATCTGCAATATAAATGAGTGATTAGAAGTATACACCAATCAGCCATAACCTTAAAACCATCTGCCTGATACTGTAAATCCCCTATGTGCCACCAAAACAGCTCGGACCCAAGACCTCTGAAGGTGTGCTGTGGTATCTGGCACCAAGACGTTAGCAGCAGATAATTTAAGTTAATTTGTGAGGTGAGGCCTCCATGGATCGGACTTGTTTGTCCAGCACATCCCACCTTGTGCTCCAACCCGATGCTTCATCGGATTGAAATCTGGGGAATTTGGAGGCCTACTCAACACCTTGAACTCCTTGTCATGTTCCTCAAACTATTCCTGAACATTTATTGCAGTGTAGCAGGGCACATTATCCTGCTGAAAGAGGGCACTGCCGTTAGGGAATACCGTTGCAATGAATGGGGTTTACTTGGTTTGCAACAGGTGGTATATGTCAAAGTAACATCCACATGAATGCCAGGACCCAAGGTTTCACAGCAGAACATTGCTCAGAGCATCACGATAGCTCCAGCGGCTTGGCACTGGTCAAAGTTACTCAGATCCTTACACTTGCCCATTTTTCCTTCTTCCAATACATTGAAATCGAGAACTGACTGTTCACTTCCTGCCTAATATATTCCACCCTATTGTAATGTAGACCCTATTCTGTGATTTCTGTAGAGAACCAGATGGAGAAAAGTATTGCAGCAAGATCTGTGGTAAAATAAATAAATAAATAAATATAAAGAAAAAAAAAAGAGAGCGGGAAAAGTTCTCAAGTAAGAGTCATCTGGTGAAAAACTACTTGAGTACTTTAGAAATTACTTGACACAACTAATCCGGAAAGGTGCTGTTTTCTATTCTGTTCTTACATTCAAGCTATGCTGAACTGAACGCCACCTTCATTATTTAGAACATCTAAAGGAAGTAAACGTTAGCTGGCTAGCTATCTTAGCCAAATGCTGTTGGTGTTTCAGTAGCTTGCTAGGATTGCTGGCTATCTAGCTCATTTTTATTTTATCTACCTACATTGTTGGTTATCTATCAACGATGCCCCTTACAGATTATTCTGAGTGTTACCTGTAGGCTCTAGCAGCACTTTGCTAAACAACACGCAAACTGACATGTTGCGTTAATACACAGCTTTCAGACTGTAAAATATCTAAACATCTAGTTCACTCAGCTAGCTAATGGCTTATTTGTAAAGTTGAAATGCTGATGTTTCCAGAAGTTTTAGCTCACATCATTTGCTGATTATATTCATGCTGGGTTGTGTTTTGTTTTTTTTTTGTTTTTTTTAACTGAAGATAGTTTATAAATTGGACCATCTGTCTTCACTGTTTCAGACATTGCTGCTAACAATTTGGCACCTGAAGTTTAGACTGTCATCAGGAAACTGCTGTATGTTTTATTGGGAAATTGAATGATTTAAATGATGTCTTTTAATTGGCATAAAGCCTTCTTGGTTTGAATGCATTATTATTGTAGTTTTATTTATTTTGCACAGTTGAACATTTTACAAATTACACTTGAAAAAAGCAAGTACCGTTCAATTGAACTGTGTATTCACAGTAAGTACTGTAATTAGAGTACAAGTAGTTGCTTTCCAGCCCTCTTCATAAGGCGATACCAATATACAAGAACTAGTCATTTGACAAAGTGAAATAAATACAAATACAAAAAAAAAAAAAAATCAAGAGCAAATTGCATGTTTCGCTGTTTACAAATAAATTCTCTGCTATTTTGGAAAATGAGGTTTCTAAAACATGTAAGCTTCGAGAATTGGTGGGAGTTTATAAATGTGATACCATGAATCTGAGACCGAAATAGTTTTTACAAATCTCTTATTGTGGCCGTAATGCACCGCAGTGATGGATGTAGGTGGCTGACATCGTTCACAGGAGTGCGTGCCTGCCAGTAATCAGAGAGATGGGACTTCCCGAGGCCCGATTCCTAGCACCCACCCACCCTATTCACCCACCTACAAACACACACATAAAGCCAGCTCGCTATTACAGCGACCACAGTGGTTTGGGATTCGGCTCATTCCAAGCTAAACACCCACTCCGGCTTACTTTAGGTCACGGGGTATCCTGCTTGTTGTTTTTTTTTCTACATTATACTACATTATAACTTATACTTGTGTAGTGTACCATACATATGTTTATATCCTCCTCCACAAATGACCATCTCCTTCTGCACTCCTGTGGCCTCATACTTCACTTACTTCTCTTATCCATTGCATTGCACGACCCAGCACAGACCACGGGAATTCACACACCCTCGCAGTGACCCCACCAAACTATTCATCGTCCCTCCGTGCAAATCCTATTAACAATCCCACATTTTATGTATGTTGTGTAATGGTGTTGTGTGTACCTAAATATGTGTGGCCTGAGAGAGGAGAGAGCATTTCACAAATAGATGTGATCGAACGTGCTGCTTTTTTTTTTTTTTTTTTTTGCTTTTTTCAAATGCATGGAAAAAACCCTTCTGAGCTAATTACAATGAGAGCATTTGTTTCCTTGGTTTGTGGTCATGTTGGGAAAGTTCATCCTAGCCTTGTGCTGGGAAAAATGGAAAATATGTGCATGTGTGTTCAAGTTTATTTCATTTATTTCCTAGGCAATAATAATTCAGAGTGTAAGATAATACATGTAATATGAAGACGTTTCCACCACCATTCAATATCCAATATTTTATGGCTTGCCTTTAAAAAAAATTAAATCCTTATAGTAAATCCTTACTATACTTTATTTCTCATGGAAAAGCACATCTGAGTAGTTTGTATGTGTTTACAGTGATTTAATTCCAATGTACAGTTCAGGTTTGAGCAGAGGTGCTAAAAATAATAAAAGTGCAATTACTCATCTAAATAATTTCTCTTGTAAAAAGTTGAAGTAAAAAATAGAAAAGAATAAAATCTTAAATATGCTTTATTAAAAGTAGGAAAGAAAAATACATGAAAGATACACATGCCTCAAATCACATACTGATTTGACTTACTGACCATAAATTAGTGCTCTTTTCAACAAAGAAGCATAAATAGCAGACTCGTGGCCGTAGATTTTGGTGGGGAAGCACATCGTTAATAACAACAACATAGCCTCAAACAAAAATTAAGTTGAGAACCTATAACACTTGACTTACAGTCCCTTCCAAGTTTTTTTCTCTTTTGAAATGTAAAAGTTGAAAGTACTAGGTGCAAGAAAACCTTAAATAAATGACAGATACTTTATCTTTTTATTTTTTTATTATTTCATTATGCTTAAGTACCGAAATAGTAATATCACCATGTTACTTTCCTCCTCTGGGTTTGAGAATACACTGTATGGTATTTGTGAACATCATTATGCAACAGTGCATACTGGGATGGACGGAGTGGCCGAGTGATAGTATGGGCATCTCTTCTCTCCCCCCTTCTCAAGCCAGAAACCACAGCAGTTAGCTTGAGCAGCTAGTAAAGCTCTTATCAGCACTCGGCAGAGCTTCCGCCAGCCAACATCCCCCTTTCCTCTGTCTTCTCTCCCTTTACTACCACACACACACCCAACACACACACACACAAAGAGGACAAGTGCCCTCACCTTCACAACTTTAGTTTGTCACCATAGTATGAAGAAGTTTCACTGGACACACATTGGTCTGCACAAAGAGATAAAGATGAGCCATTTCGAAAGGTCTTTGACTATCACTTCATTTTATCTCGAATCCTATTGAGACATCACTACAGTGCGCAATAGGTCTGTGGGTACAGGTTCCTCCTTTGGCTTAGCAGGTTCACCATTTTTTACAGTAAGAAACCTTCTTCTGAAAATAAGTTCCACTTAACTGCAGGTTTCTTAGAAGCCCAACGGTATCCGCTGGAATTTGTGAGTTATTAAGAAATAATAAAACTGAAACAAAGACTTCAATTTACAGTTTACTAATACAAACTGATAGTTTGCTAAAGAGCAATAATCAACAATTTAGTTTATAGTAATGAAAACAGTATATATCACATTCATAACATAAAATGAATATATTTCGTCAGCAAAACATTTACTTCGTTCAAACAACAGCAACAAATCCGAAAGCAAATCCATTTTTTACTATTTGTTTGTTTGTTTGTTTGATTTTGCAGTCAGAATAGCTATATACAGTATACAAATATAGTATACAGGCCCAGAAATACAAAACTTAGACCAAAAGTAAACATACACACACTATTATAGATGCCTTGTTAGAAGAATAATCATAAAACATAGTTTAAAAGTGAGACTAAAAATCTATTCATTTTATTGGTCACAAAATATAAATATTACTCAAATTAGGCATAAATGTCTTACATATGTTGTATTTTTCTCTCTGCATTTTAGTCATGTCCCATCAACATTTTAGTCATCATTCATTAAATGTTACCTCATCAAGAGACTCACAAACAACAACCTACAGCCAGTATCTTAAAGAAACAAGTTTTGGGGATTAAATACTTTGTTTTATTTATTTCATTAAAAAGCTGAACATATACAGTGAGGGAAAAAAAGTATTTGATCGCCTGCTGATTGTGTACGTTTGCCCACTGACCATGAAATGATCAGTCTATAATTTTAATGGTAGGTTTATTTGAACAGTGAGAGACTGAATAACAACAAAAAAATCCAGAAAAACGCATGTCAAAAATGTTATAAATTGATTTGCATTTTAATGAGGGAAATATGTACAGTATTTGACCCCTCTGCAAAACATGACTTAGTACTTGGTGGCAAAACCCTGGTTGGCAATCACAGAGGTCAGACATCCCAACTGCCTTGAGATCATTGACAAGATCCTCCCGTGTTGTTCTGGCCTGATTCCTCACTGTTCTCATGATCATTGCAACTCCACGAGGTGAGATCTTGCATGGAGCCCCAGGCTGAGGGAGACTGACAGTTCTTTTGTGTTTCTTCCATTTGCGAATAATCACACCAACTGTTGTCACCTTCTCACCAAGCTGCTTGGCAATGGTCTTGTAGCCCATTCCAGACTTGTGTAGGTCTACAATCTTGTCCCTGACATCCTTGGAGAGCTCTTTAGTCTTGGCCATGGTGGAGAGTTTGGAATCTGATTGATTGCTTCTGTGGACAGGTGTCTTTTATACAGGTAACAAGCAGAGATTAGCACTCCCTTTAAGAGTGTGCTCCTAATCTCAGCTCGTTACCTGTATAAAAGACACCTGGGAGCCAGAAACCTTTCTGATTGAGAGGGGGTCAAATACTTATTTCACTCATTAAAATGTAAATCAATTTATAAAATTTTTGACGTGTTTTTCTGGATGTTTTTTTTTGTTTTTCTGTCTCTCATTGTTCAAATAAACCTACCATTAAAATTATAGACTGATCATTTCTTTGTCAGTGGGCAAACGTACAAAATCAGCAGGGGATCAAATACTTTTTATCCTCACTGTATATTTTTAAATGTCTTTTTTTTTCTTAAGTAACAGTACTTCAAATGAAACAGACGCCCTTTAACTCACTGTCATGGTTTCATTTTGAATCTTTCGTGCTGCAGAAACAGAAGTGTGCAACTGTCTAATTACTCATTCGACATCATATACGTCATGCCACAATGTGATAATGAGCGTTACGCCACAGCACTGTTGATATCTTGAATTTGATTGGTCAAAAGATGTTAACAGAAGTAGCTGCAAGGAAAAACAGGGGTTTATATTAACACTCTCAATTTAATATGTTTTCCTGTCTGTTGTAAAAACTCACAGGGATGATCCATATGAACGGGTTAAGAGTGGTGACTTGGTCGATATGGTGCATTTTTCTCTGAGGAGATTTTTACATAGAATTTGTGGAATGAGTCTCCAGTGTCATTTGTCGCCGTCTTTGTCGCCGTCTGAGGTAAAGCTAATGTGAAGATAGTCCGGATGGATGGATTTGTGGTTTTGTTTGTAACTTATTAACTTTAAGTGAGAGAAGAAAAGACAGATTAATGATGGAAAAACAATTTATAGCTGCTATAACGTAAGCGATATAGCAGTTTTGTGGATGTTTGACAGCATTAAAGGTAACTATAAACAGATAAAACAAAAATTGCTGTGGTATAAGACTGATATAAAGGGGGGAAAATCAGCTTTTGGTTGCTAACAATATCTCTACTTTGCGCATCACACCACACTATTGTTGATGATTTTTCTTTATCAGCACTTCCCAAAGGGTTTTTCTTCTTTTTTGACATCTACATATATTTTAGCAAGGCACAATTAAGAATCTCCATCGCAAATGTCATTTATTCCACCTGAGGTCCTGTTTATTCCATATGCAGAGTTCACCATTTTGAGACGCACAAAGCCAGCCTCAACAACAAAACAGCAATCAACTGTTCTGGCTTTTGACCCTGTGACCTTCAATGAAAAATAGTTTATCTTTTCACCAGACACATCATGGCATGTCATATTATACTCTCTACAGCACAAAGGATTATTTCGAAATGCACTTTGTGGTAAACTTGCGAAAACCCAGTGCTATATTGTGAAACATTCTGGCGAGCCACTCCACTGCTGCTAGTAGACTTTGATGACGAATATCTATACAAAGACCTGTTTAACACAAATTTAAAGAGAGCAGTATTAGCACAGGAAATGTAGCTAGCGCAACCACGTTGCTGTACAACTCTTTTAAATGTGGAAAAAAACAGAGTATGAGACCAATTCAACAGGGATTGCATGTTATGACAAATAACGCACCACAGGTCTGTAAACAGATCTTGACTGTAATGTTTGTAACCAAAAGGGCTGAGCATGGAGTGAAAGAGCTCTGATGTCAGTGGAGTTGGTGTAGTAAATAGATGTGAAGTGCATGCAGGGAAAATCCCATTGGAGATTGGTTTTCACAGTGGTGCTTCCCAGAAGAGGTGACCAGCCCGATTATGATGGCTGCCTGTAGGAGGATGTGTTAAATTAAAACAGGAGAAAAACACGTGGGATTGTATGGACTCTTGTCATTGAGGCCTGTGAATCATTGTAAAAACAAATCACTTAATGATGACCCAAAATTAGAAAAGTGTCATAGGGATAATCAGGAGAGATGAGTTTAGTTGGAGAAAGAGCTATTTAAAGAGTTTGGCCTATGTGTTGGATAATTATTTTTTTAATTCAATAAAAAATAAAAAAAATAAAAAATAAAAACTGTATTGTGTGTTGCCTTGGTTTTATGTTGTATTTCGTTTGAAGATCTATAACTATTTAGTATGAGATATACACAAAAACAGAAGAAAATACTTTTTCACAGCATTGTATGTTTGTTTTGTCATCTGCCATTCAAGTCCCTGTGTAAGCTATTACTTTAGAAAATATAACATATTAGATCGAGTGCATTATTATAAACCTGCAATTTGAATTACAACCAGAACTACATTTACATTTACATTTATTCACTTAGCAGACGCTTTCATCCAAAGCGACTTACAAATAAGCAAAGCAATATATCAAGTAGGGAACAATACAAGTAGTGCTACTATACAAGATCCATTAATTCAATACCAGAGGAAGCAAAGTGCACAGAGTAGAGGTGTAAGTGCGTTGGGTTTTTTTTCTTGTTTTTTTTTTCTATAGGAGTTGGTTAGGTGTTCACGGAAGAAGCGGGTCTTTAGCTGTTTTTTGAAGATAGTGAGAGATTCTGCTGTCCGGATTGAGATCGGAAGTGCATTCCACCACTGGGGAACGGTAAGCGTGAAGGTTCTGGAAAGGGACCTTACGCCACGCTGAGTGGGAACTACTAAACGTTGGTCGCTAGTCGATTGCAGATTGCGAGAGGGAATGTAGGATTCAGGAGAGAGTTGAGGTAGGAGGGTGCTGTTCCTGACAAGGTCTTGTAGGTGAGCATCAAGGCCTTGAACTTGATGCGGGCAGCTACAGGAAGCCAGTGGAGGGAGATGAAGAGGGGTGTGACATAGGTTGTCTTGGGCTGGTTGAAGACGAGGCACGCTGCAGCATTCTGGATCATCTGAAGGGGATTGATGGAGCTGGCTGGGAGACCTGAAAGCAGTGAGTTGCAGATTGATGAACTACTGTCATGTGGTTATTCTGTTTACTGGGCTATGCTTGGCATGGATGTTTGATAAATCCCCAAAATATAGAGACATAATAAGGTTTGGGTGATGCCATTTTTGGGAACATTTGATTATTTTTCTCGACATTTTATTACATTGTAGTGTAATAGATAGGCAAAACCTAATGTGCAAATTCAGACAGCATTAGGGAATAATCATTTGTTACTTAAATGCAAGGTTATTTATAAATTCAAGTCAATTCAATTCAATTCAATTTTATTTGTATAGCGCTTTTTACAATAAACATTGTCTCAAAGCAGCTTTACAGAAATATCAACACGGTATACAGATATTAAAGGCGTGAATTTATCCCAACTGAGCAAGCCACTGAGTGGTGACGGTGGCAAGGAAAAACTCCCTAAGATGATTTAAGAGGACGAAACCTTGAGAGGAACCAGACTCAGGAGGGAACCCATCCTCATCTGGGTAACAACAGATAGTGTGGAAAAGCTCATTATGGTTTTATATGAAGTCTGTCAGGCCTTAGAAGCAGCCGTAGTCCCAGCAATCTGGAATTGGAGTAGATAAGAGCTCCATCCAGAGGCAGGACATCCGAAACGGATCAGGCAGGTCCGGAGAGCAGAGAGGATCAGGATCTCTAGTATCTCCATAAAATTGTATGTGGCTCAGCAGAAGGAGAGAGGGAGACATGAGACTGTTAGGACTGTGCTTAGCATAATAGAAAGTCTAGTCAGGTGTTGTGGTTAAAAAAATAGATAAAACAAACACGAGGGAGACCTAGTATGAGTAGTATGAGTAATAGGTAATTTTATTGAAAATCAGCAGAGAGATGCACGATTTGTTGGCGGCTGCTCGAATCCAAATCCAGCCCTTCCAATAAATGGGCACCTAGACATTAGGTGGATATTGATGTATTAGGTGGATATTGATGAACAGGATTCACATTTTTGGATTGACACACTATGGTTTAATAGTCACAGAGAAGGAGAGTTAGGGAGGCGCACACACATAGATAACACACACACACACACTCTTGCGCATTCAGGGTCAGGCGGGCAGACATGGCGCACACACACTCTCTCTGTCTCTCCCTCTCTCTAAGACACCCTCCCGAAGGCCCGAACGCACACACATAATATTAGAACTTTACAAGAATAAATAAAAGAGGAGTAAGATATTATAAGGATAATATCTTAAGTGCAGTAAACCACGTGCAAGTAGTATAACCATATATAGGGGCGGTTGTGGCGCAGTTGGTAGAGTGGGTTGTCCACTAATTGGGTTGGTGGTTCGAATCCCGGCCCGGGTGACTCCACATGCCGAAGTGTCCTTGGGCAAGACACTGAACCCCAAGTTGCTCCCGATGGCATGGCAGCTCTGCTACCATTGGTGTGTGAGTGTGTGTGTGAATGGGTGAATGAGACACAGTGTAAAGCGCTATAAAAGTGCACATTTACCATTTACCAAATAAAATAGAAATATTAAACAGATATGAAAGTAAATTATAAACCAGAAAAACAGAAAAAAGGTAAAAGACACTTACTGAGGATAAAAGATTCTTGTCTCGTGGGGAAGGGTCGGGTATGCTGTAGACATGGACCTTGAATGTTTGGGAGAGAACCGTAAGGAGCTATTTATACGAATAGCTGCGTCACACTGCACCTGTGAGACCAAGGTTGTTGCTCCAAATTGTTTTCTTTTCTCTCTCTCTTATGGTAATCTTGATAAGCCTTTTTTGTAACCTCATGGTTATCGTGAGAGGCTTGTTTGTTTTCCTAATAGTAACTGTCTGAGAAGCTTTTTTAAACCTCATGGTAAATGTAGATGAGCTCTTTTTAACCCTATTGGTATTGGGATCCTAATCTTTCTGAAATTTATTGTTTTTTTACTGTGTACATAAGTTATAAATACTGGAGCTTAAGCTCCAGTTATCAGATCACGTCTGGGAATTCTCATTGGTGTGGATCTCGTGTGGTGGACCGAAATAAAAACTGGACCCTTGCTTTTCCTCACTCACGGCTGGTCGTCTTTTCTCCAATTAGGTTTACGGATGTGAGTATTTGCTTCTAATTTTAATGGTCTTTGGGTAATATGCAAAAATCGGCTCTTCGCAGGGTAGGCTTGAGTGAACAAATACATTTTAAGCCTACACGTAAACACTGAGACTGTGTCTGAGTCCCGAACACTAAATGGAAGACTGTTCCAAAACAGTGGGGCTCTATAAGAGAAAGATCTTCCACCTGCTGTAGCCTTCGCTGTACGAGGTACCATCAGATAACCTGCATCTTTTGATCTAAGTAGGCGTGGTGGATCATAGAAAACCAAAAGGTTGCTTAGATACTGTGGTGCAAGACCGTTTAGTGCTTTACAGGTTAATAATAGTATTTTAGAATCAAAATATATAGTTATTTAGAAGTTATACATTCTTTTAAACATTCATTTTCTTCAACCAGCACTGTAATTTTTTATTTATTTATTTATTTTTACTTTAGCACCCACCTTAAACAAGAATGTATGATGATACAGGACATTAACAAACTCTAGACTCCCATCTCTAAATTGGGGTAAAACTAAATGCATGTGCCAATGTCTGTGCAAAAAAAAAACTTCCAGTAAAATCTAAGTGGTTTTGTACTTTACTTAGGGCAGTAGGCTTATTTTTGTCGTGGCCTGTTGGTTTTAAATCCAAAATGACAGAATGGAAAATACAATAGGGGCAAGACAGCTTAGAATGAGCAAATAACTCTGGTTAAGTTGTCCACACAGTGGGACAGAAAGGTCTCAGGACATGAGTAGTCCACATTGTGCAAGCAGACTGAACTAAATCTGTGATAGACTTATAGATCAGCATGACTGACACAGATGTGTGTGCTTCTGAGAATTTCAGCCTTCAATTATATCACATTTTAAACTAAGGATTTTTTTAAAGAAATAGGCAGAAATTGACAGCTCCACTCCTGAGGTCCAGGGGGTGGCAGTAAAATTTTGGGCCTATCCTGAACAGTTTTGGTTCCCCAGAGTCTGTCTGGACTCACTGTCTGTCTACTCAGAGTCCTTGGAATTATCTCCACCTTTAAGCACTATTGTCTGAGGAAATTGTATAAAAACAGTGAAGCACACCTTAAACAAGTAAGGAATAAACTATATAATCAATGCTGGGGTGGTGTGATGTGGTCGAATGTGAAGTGGAGTTACTGTGTGCCTGAGGTTAATTATTTAACAGAACATCTAGAATTGTTTTCCTCTTAGAACACAGGAATTTACCATCTATTACAAATGTTAATTTATTAATGAACATGTTGTTGATCCATTTATATAGTGTTCAAAGTATGTCAAAGTTCTTGGGGGCAGGGGGGCCCAACCCCTGTAGAAATTCACCAACAAAAGTTTTGATTTTGCTACATTTTCGGTTTCAATATTTAAAAATAATAATAATAATTACACCGTAACTTGATTATATACATTTAGATACATTAGTAGTTATTTTATTTATTTATTTTTCTCATAATTATGTTAGCTGGCTAGTTACAACTGTCTGATAGTGAGCTAACGTAGCGTTAGATTAAAAAAAAAAAAAGACTCGCATATGAAGAATTTTAACCACCGACTGTTCAGAGATAAATGCTTATTTAATGTCAGTAAATTAGTCTGAGTTACTTAAGAAACTGGAACAAATAACAGACAATGTTTATGTTTCTAGTACTCTAGTTTCAATGAAACACAAGGGGACCCCCAAAGTTTAATTATTTGGCCCTTATGGTGGAGTCCCTTAACACTCCAGGAACCCCCACCACCAGTCACCTCAATTCAAACAACACATTTGTAATGACATTTAATCTGCATGACAAGTTAGTTCCTGTTATCACTTGCTATAGTGGCTGCTGTCCCCCTCACCAGCTTCTCCATTTATATATATATATATATATGTGTGTGTGTGTGTGTGTGCGTGTGTGTGTGTATATATATATATATATATATATATATATATATATATATATGCATATATATGTATATATATATACGTATAGTATATACACACACACACACATATATATATATATATATATATATATATATATATATGTGTGTGTGTGTGTGCGTATATATATACGTATATATATATATATATATATATATATATATATATATATATATATATATATATATATATATATATATATTAGATACAAGTTTCTATGAATTAATGATTTGCCTCACAGCCAGAACTATTTACAGAACTGCTGTTATAGACGATTAATCAACATCTGCTCACCAATCAGAATTCAAAAGAAACAAAAAATAAAATGCCCATGGGATTAATACACTGCGAATAATATGTGGGTGACGTCATGAAGAACGTTCACGGATTACTCTCCGTGACCTTTCACATCATGATGCAGCCGGAAGTAGACGCCAGTCACTAACCTCGGGAACACGGTTAGCCACCGCTGGAAGAATGGATACGCTCATTTTGGTAACGCATCTTTTTGCATCTCACCGACAGATATTTAATCGAAAACGGTTGGAACGTGACAGCCTTTCGACGTAATAATGACCGTTAGCTCTAAACGAACACTAGCTAGCGAGCTTTATGTTCCAGTTAGTGCTAGCAGCTGACGGGCTAGTGTTCTTTCTGGGTGAACTTCAATCGACGGTGTCCTCCCTTGTGGAAGTGCACTAAGTAGCGCAGGGACTAGTGGCGGTGGTGCGGTATGTAGTGCACTACGGGTAGAAGGACAGGACATTTTGGAACAGCCTTCACCTCTATACACGGAACCAGCACTTTTATTTAGTGTGCTACTTTTTATATATAAAAAAAAACGTAGCCCTGTAACTGTTTGAAATTGTGAATTATTAGATTTACATGGCTAAGAAACTAGCTGGACAATACAGTTAACCAACTATCTAGAGCTTGTTAACTAATATATATTTTGATGATGGCTAGCCTTAGTGACTACTCCATGGTCATGTTGGGACACTCCTTTAGGAATTGGAGCTGTACACTGATTACAATAAAATAATGAATAAATAGATAGATTAAAAACGTGCAACTTCACAAAAATATTTAGGTTTGACCCCATCACATTTGACACCCCCTCCCCCTATTATGTTTAATAGATAGATAGATAGATACTTTATTGATCCCCAAGGGGAAATTCAGGTGTTAATGAAAATATTATATATATTATATTATTATTATTATATTATTATTATATTATTATATATATATATTATATATATATATATTATATATATATATTATTATATATATATATTATATTTCAATAATTCGGTGTAAAATGATCAGCCTTCGCATTTTTAAAAAGTTTCATATTACAGATCAAATAAAACGGATTTGGAGCTCTTGATGACAGAAAACATGGTCGTATCTATCCCCTGACCCCCTGACTCAAATAATAATTTGTCTCGTATTAGTTCCTACAGTGCAAGAGTATCAGCTGGCACACCCGGTTGTGATTTGTGCAACCTTTGCCTTTTTGGTTTGCTGTCTCCTGTAATCATGTACGCAGTCTGTGATTAACCCTCACGCTCGTGTACTTTTGCTGTCCTAGGAGCCTTCGCTGTACACCGTGAAAGCGGTCTTAATTATGGACAACGATGGAGAAAGACTCTATGCTAAGGTGAGAAATTCAATAACATTACCTTATATACACACGTTACATAGTATGCACTGTAAACCAACTGTCTCAGGGTGGTTCAGTATAATAAACTGAGATTGTGAAATGACGTGAAAATTACGCTTTCTGGTTACAATCTCGCTCTGGGTACGACACAGTTGATGCGTTTCAGTGTGGCATGACTGCAACACAGTGATGAAAGGGAAATGCGGTGCAACAGGGAACTACATCCACTTCTGACATGAAGCCGGCAATTTAATTCTGTAATATGCAATCTCCCTCCTGATTATTTTTTCACTGAAGAGATCAATGCAGTGAAAGGTTGACTGATTGATAGTTTTTTGTTCTTGTTGTTTTTTTTTGTTTTTTTTTAACAGATTAATCAGCATTGATAACTGATGCCGAAACTATCGGTTATCAACAAAAATCCATCCGGATAGTTTTCCCGGGTTGCGTCTGGTTAGCTGAGGGTGCGCTGTCATTATTCGGTACAAAAGCGGCCTCTAGAGGCGAAATAAAAACCATCACTGACCAATTTTGTTGTTATTTGAAGTGTATAATATAATATAATTTTTTTTTATATTAAGATTAACTGGATATGAAATATACTACTCTATAAAAATATTTTTCTGTGCTATATATAATATATATTTTCCTTCATTGGTGTACCGGCCCTTTAATTAAGATCAAGCAGCAAAAAAATTAAAATAAATATATATATATATATATATATATATATATGTGTGTTTTGACTCTTTTTTTTTTAAATATTATGATTTTTTCCAATGAAGTACTCTTCATCCCCAATTCTTCCAGGTAAAAGGTTGTCCAGTGTGCAATCCTAGGCTGTGCTCTGTTGTGCAGTGTGCAAGACAAAGACAGTCGCAAGCAATACAGCTTGAGAGATTGTTAAAACATTTGCTCATTCGCAATTCGGACTTAATGGACATTGTTTAAATATTTATGGAAGTGGTTTCTTCTTTCTTGTAAATTTGTGAATTGGGGAAGATATTACTGGTGTGAAGAATCTGAATCTAATCTCACCAACTAGTAACAAACTTGTTGATATTTGTGTGTTTTTATATATATATATATATATATATATGTATGTATATATGTATGTATATGTATGTATATATATGTATGTATATATATATATATGTATGTATGTATGTATGTATGTATGTATAATATCTCTCTATCTATGTCTTTCAGTATTACGATGACACGTACCCTACCGTTAAAGAGCAGAAAGCTTTCGAGAAGAACATCTTCAACAAGACACACCGAACAGACAGTAAATAATTTGTTTTTCATATGCAGAGACTTCTTCAGCTGTGGTTCAGCTTTTACTATAATACTGTGTTTGTGTTGCAATTCTGTGTGCACTCTCTTGTCTTGTCTTTAACAGGTGAAATCGCCTTGCTCGAAGGCCTTACTGTCGTTTACAAGAGCAACATAGATCTGTATTTCTATGTTATCGGCAGCTCGCATGAAAATGAGGTAAATGCTGAACGCTGAATCTCTTATGCAGTGAACTGTCTGTCTGCCGGTTTCGTGCATTTATCGGTATGTCTTTCTTTACAGTTAATGCTTATGTCCGTGTTGAACTGTCTGTTTGACTCTCTCAGTCAAATGCTGAGGTAAGAGAATGATCTAGAGCTTCTCTCAGGACATTTTGTAACAATAACCTCCATGTAGCTTACATTGAATGATTTTTTTGTTTGTTTTTTTGCTTGTGTGTTTTGTTTTGTTTTTTTTAGGAAAAATGTGGAGAAGAGAGCCTTACTTGAAAACATGGAGGGCCTTTTCTTAGCCGTTGATGAGATTGTAGACGGAGGGTATGTGTTTGCTGTTTGCACGTTTAAAACTGTCAACTAAGGAAAAGGAAAAAAACGGTAGAAAGCGAGAATTAAAACTTGGAACCTTCCAAAACTACAGTTAGTTTTAGTTACAGCGGTCACCGAATGAAATGTGGCGCAGTATAGGTTACGGTTGAGGTCATAAGTTTACATACCCCTTATAGAATCTGAAAAATTTTAATACATTTTTTTTTTTTATTAAAAATAATTTTGTTTAAAGATCTTATATTCTTCATTTAGTACCGCCCTTCAGAAGCTACATGAGATATTTGAAAAATAATAACAATTTACGCCGATCATCTTCCTTGTGCATCAGTGAATGTTTGCGCCTTTTGTTATAGTTGTGTATGAGTCCCTCGGTTGTCCTCAGCGTGCAAAGATGGATCTCAACATTATAAATCCGCTGTTGGAAAGGGGTGAAATATACAGAAGATGCTGATTCAGCTTATGCAGTGCAGTACTAAATAAAAATAAAAATGCAATTTTTTATCCTTCCTCTTTTTTTTCTCTCTTTTTTTAAACTGTTAACGTTTTGCAGATTCTGCAAGACGTATGTAAACTTGTGACCTCAACTGTAAGTGATCATAAAACAAAATATAACAAACAACAACAACAGAAAAAACCAACTGCACATAAACTGTACACCTTTGCCAGTTCTCGAAGCACAAACTATGGCATTAAAATGTTATCATTAGCAGAGAGTGCTTCTCTTTGCGAGGTTTTTTTTTTTTTAAACCATCACCTGTGATGAAAAAAATTGCTATCGTTATATGTGTACAAATTTGTGGAAGTAAACAAAACAAACCATGGCCTTCATCCGCATCGAACTCACTCACATTTAAAAAGATTTTATAAATAATATTGAAGTGTTTTCTTAATAAATATTTTCTGAATAACATTGAAGTACTCTTTTAGTAAATGTTTTATAAGTAGTACGAAAGTATTTTTTTGTCAGTAAATATTTTTAAGTAGTATGGGAGTGCTTTGTTTAAAAATTATTTAAGTGTTAATGTTTCAGAAAATATTTTTACAAATAGTATTGAAATACTTTATCAAATATTTTCTGAATAGTTTGGAAGTGCTTTATTTAAATTAAAAAAACATTTTGTTTATTAAAGAAAGCATATGGGAAGAGCTTTATTTGAGTAAATATTTTATTTTAGCAAGTAGATAATATAGATAATATAATGGTATTTCCTCCAGACATGTCATGTCATCTTGTGGTTGTTTGGCTCACTGGTCGTCTTCTGTGTGAGTGCTGTAACTTGACTATGCTTGATGTTTCCCCACAGTGTTATCCTGGAGAGTGACCCCCAGCAGGTTGTACACCGAGTGGCCCTGAGGGTAACTTTCATATTCTGTCTCTCAACACTGTCACACACCCTTACACTAAAGATTTGGTTCCAGTCACTCGTAATAACTATGTTTATGTCCAAATGTTAAGCAAATTAATGTTGGGTTTTTTTTCTGGAAAACTCAACAAAAGTACACCATGTTATAACCGCTAATCAGTAGGGTTGGACAATATATCGACATAATATCGTGATAAATGATTACGTGATGGACTTTTCTGAGAGATTGTTGGTATGGTGATGTATTCTGTACATTTGTAATCATTGCAAATTAAATGGTACTGGATGGATGCTGCTGTTGATATTTTTTATTTATTTAAAAAAAAATTAAGGTTTTTTTTTAATCTTCATTTTCTTTGTCTTTGTAGACATTAGACTCAGTTTAACATTTAAAAAAAATTGTTTGTTTATTTTACTACTGTCTTGCAGACCGTTTGTTAGCTAAATTATATATCGTGATGCGCATTGTGTATTGTAGAAATGTCCTCTGGTATCCTGATGATATTTTTGTCATATCGCCCAGCTAATAATAAGTCTGTTGTAATTAATATTGGACATGCATAGCAAATATTCAACACTGAAAATACACAGATCAGCCATAACACTAAAACCACTGAGAGGTGAAGTGAATGACGTTGATCATCTTATTACAGTTGCACCTGGCAGGGGGTGGGATATATTAGGCAGCAAGTGAACAGTTAGTTCGTGAAGTTGATGTGTTGGAAGAAGGAAAAATGGGCAAGTGTAAGGATCTAGGGTTAGTGAGGTGATGGCTCAACAACCGGGTCAGATCATCTCCGAAACAGAAAGTATTGTGAAGTGTTCCTGGTATACAGTTGTTAGTACTTACCAAAAGTGCTCCAAGAAAGGAGAACCGACGACAGGGTCATGGATGCCCATGGCTCACTGATGCGCGTGGGGAGTGAAGGCTAGTCACAAACTGCTGAAAAGTTCATGCTGGCTATGAGAGAAAGGTGTCAGAACACACAGTGCACACAAACACCTACAATTGGCGCGTGAGCATCAGAATTGGAAAATGACTAAGAATTCAAGGTGTTGACTTGGCTTGCAAATTCTCCAGAGCTTTATCCATTCAAGCATCTGTGGGATGTGTGGGAAGTCCAATACATGAAGGCCCCACCTCGCAGCTTACAGGATTTAAAGGATCTGCTGTTAATGTCTTGGTTCCAGATACCACAGCACACCTTCAGAGGTCTTGTGGAATCCATGACTCGATGGGTCATCTCGAGCTGTTTTGGCGGCACAAGGCAGACCTGCTCAATATTAGGCAGTTTTTAATGTTATGGCTGAAATGTGTGTGGTGGTCTGGGAAAATATGGTTGTTCTTTTCTTCCTCATACTCCGACTCCTCATATATATTTCCCCAACCTGACCTGGACATGTTTTTATTATGCTATCTTCCTGCAATGATCGTGCAGTGTAAGGAGCCAATTTTTATGAATACATCTGTAAAAAAAAAAAAAAAAAAGTCAGTCTGCTTAAAAATGGCCGAAACCTTGTTAGCTGCATGGGATTTTTTCACATACTGAATATCATGCATTGGTCAAGTTGGATAGCTACGTGGCGTAGTGAGACCGGCATAAATCTAATCAAATCAAATGCAAATCTCTCCCGTTTCACCTTTAGAGGTAATGTACAGCACTTATTAGCACACTGAGGTTCAGTAATCAGTATAACGGAAGTGAGAATGAATTGTTGTGTTGAAGGATGCTGAACTCCCTCGCTCATTTTTCTCTCCCCTCCTCCAGGGTGATGACGTGCCTCTGACAGAACAAACGGTCACTCAGGTAAAGAGACTCTTGATATTCTCTCTCTCTGTCTCTGTGTGCTCTCATGTTGTCTCATTGTAACCAAGACTAACTGTTATTTGCCACGGCTCTGAACCTCTCCACGCGTGTCTCATTTATAACATAAGTCTGCGGTGGTCTGTTTAGCCGCTCTGAGGTTTCAGCGCGTGCGAGCGAGCTCCCCCCACGTCTGCCACATGTAAAGCATGATGGCTAATTATTGGCGGCTGTCTGGCAGCGGCGGCTTCCCATGGCCTGATTGATGGTCTCATTTAAGAGGCCTGTGACAAACTGCCTGCATCCCTCACGTGCCCCTGATTAATGCCGCTCCTCATCCTTTTGCTTTATGGTTATGCTATGCCTCGCCTTTCCTCAAATTAAAATGATTAATTAATTCCTGGATATTTCCCTGCGCACGCATTACTCAGGCATCAGGTTTCGCTTAAATTCGTTGTGGGCGTGTGTGAGACAGTGTCTGTAGACAGTTTCTGGAGTATGTGTTGTACACGCTTTGTGTCTAATGGGTGCTATACTTACAGTAGTAACTGCTTAGCGTGTTATGTTTTTGGTCAGAGGTGACATGAAAAGGTGTTAACGATACACATGGACGTTTGTTTGCTTCTTCCTGCACGGTGCTGAATGATCGCGTAATGACGTTATAAATAAAAACAAATGCTTTAATGGCACACTGTTGAATCAGTAATGTTAAGAATCGATTAGTAATTTTAGTCTGGCACCAGGGAGGAAAGGCTGATCACACACTTATCTCATAAATGAAGATTTTCTTATTCTGGTGATTAAAATTTCTAGTCTATAAATAGTCTAATATTGGAGAATATGGCAATATTTAACTATAGAGCGTGCACGTTAATTTAGCAAACTAAGTTAACTAGTATTAATGACGAATATTGTACAGACCTACCGACCTCCCGGATTACACTGAGTTTTCACTCAAAAATATACCATAAGAACTATCAGGTTTTTTTTCACCGCACCATAAAAGACAGTAGACGAGCCAATCAACATGCTCCGTTGACACCCCCGTGAAACCCCCGCCCCCTTCTCACCATCTTTCATTAGTAGTGTTTTGCTAGATGCTTTAAAGTTATGGTTTTCTATTTGCTGCTGGGATTAATGGATTAAAAGTGTGTTGTAATTCTTGATATGGTTTTCTGAGAGACTTCAGTGTCAGCACTTTGTAACAGTCAGCGGTGCAGAGGCTGTAACTTTAATGTTTTCTCACATCTTCGGGATATGGTCTTAAGTCCTGCTATAACATAAGTGATTACAGGAAGTACCTAGTTTTGTTTTTTTAAAATTAGAGGGGCATAAAAATCGCATTTTGTTTTTATTTATTCTGCCCTGAATAAGCTATTTCACATAACACATGTTTACATATAGTCCACAAGACACAATAATAACTTATACAAATGAACCAGTTAAAAAGTTTACACACCCTTGATTCTTAATACTATGTGTAGTTACCTGGAGGATCGATGACTGTGTTTATGTTCTGTGAAAGTTGTTCATGAGTCCCGTGTTCGTCTTGAGCAGTTAAACTGCCCGCTGTTCTTCAGAAGCCTTCAGGTCCTACACATTCTTCGCTTCTGCATATTTGAGCCCTTTCCTTTTAACAGCCACTATACGATGAGATCCATCGTTTCACACTGAGGACAACTGAACGACTCGTACACGACTATTACAAAAGGTGCAAACGTTCACTGATTCTCAAGAAGGTAACACAATACATTAAGCGCTAGGGGGTGTAAACTTTTGATGATCTGTGTAAATTATTTTGTCTTCTGGGGAACATGTAAATATCTTATTTAGCGTCTGAAGGGCAGTATTAAATGGGGCAGAAAATCTTTAAACAAAATAACAATTCCTGTTCAAAAGTTTACACCCCCCTGGCCCTTAATGTATTGTGTTGCTTTTTGGGCATCAGTGAATGTTTGCACCTTTTGTAATAATTCGAGTCCCTCAGTTGTCCTCAGTGTGAAAAGACGGATCTCAACATCATATAGTCGCTGTTGGAAAGAAGTCAAATATGCAGAAATCAAGGAATGTACAGGAGGATTGTTCTGGGGGGAAAAAAAATCCTAGAGTATTTTTCTGTTCTCTTTTTTTATTTTTATAAAAAAAAAATGTAGTTTTGGTCAAATTGCTGTGGTATAACTGGAATAAAACATTTAAGACAAAACACTTAAACACAATTTTATATATGAACATATAGTTTTGTCCTTCAAAAATCTGGAGTGTCCTATAATGCTTGGATGTGGTTTTAAACAGCTTTTTTATGATTGTTGTTATTTATTAATTATTTTTTTTTAATGATTTAACTTTTTGATTTTTCTCCTCTAGGTGTTGCAGTCAGCCAAAGAGCAGATCAAATGGTCTCTTCTACGATAGGTCTCACCTGTTCTTCTCTTCCACCAAGACAATGGTGCATTCATTATCACTCCTCTCATCACTGTTGCCTTTCCCATTTTCTTTTTTCTTCTGTTCCTTATGTTTTTCTATGCTGTGAAATTGTGGGCTCTCTAAAGGGGAAAAAACATTACATACACTCAGTATACACCTCAAGAGAAGACTGAACAACAAATGGAGTCAACAAACCCTAACCCTAAGTCATGGTTTGTTTTCAGTAATCCATACAAAGAGCGAGTGAGGACCTGCATTCCTGTTCTTAGCAGAGACTTTCTAATTATTCCATCCCAAGCGGTTTTCAGTGTGTGTCTGTGAGAGGAAATATCACAATTCTGTGTAAAAGACAAATGTGATTCAAGTACATTCCAGTGATTGAGCCTTCCTGCTGTTTTCCATGTTATGATTTAAATAAATACGACTGTTGGGCCATCGGGACTGTGTTCCAGTTTACCTTTTTTAAAATGATATATTGTTCATGTTATTGTCCTTATGTCTTGCTTTATTTACTCATAACAGGATCTACTTACACACATGGAATTCACAGCCTGGATAAGGGCTCCATCTTCTGGAGCAAGCTCCAAGTCGCAGCTTAAGGTTTTATTTTCAGCACACAACAAAATTAATTCAAATAAATTTTATATATATATCTATCACACTCATTAGCAAGTGCAAATATGTTGAATATGGGCAAAAAGATCTTAATGATATTACTGTAAAGCAAATATAATTGTTCTTTATACATTTCAAGCTTAACATTTCCTTATTCTATTGGATCATTCTTTTTGGAAGCAAGTGCTTAAGCTTGAAATTAGGTTTTTTTTTTTAAATCTAGAAATAGATTTGGTAGTCATATATTTAGTTTGTTGTCATTTTGTAGTAGGAAATACAGGATCGATTTGATTATTCAAGATATTTTCATTTACTGAGATTTATTTGCAGTGCACCTTGCACAAGTACAGCAGTAGAAGCGATACAAAGAAACCTAAGACCAGAAAATACGTTATGTTTAGAATTTTAAGGAATTATTATTATTAGTATTATTATTAGTATTAGTACTTGGGACTGATTTAAAAGTCTTGACTTAATTTTTTTTTATAAATACTGTAGCTTACAGGTGGCTTAATTAATCATATAGCCTGCTTTAATAAGAACTATTATGTAGTGTAAAATGTATGTGAATATATGAACATATTTGCATATTTCTTCCGTTTTGAAATCTCATGGGTATCTACACGTTCGTGTCAGAACACCAGCTGTGAAGGTTGAAAATTTCATGTCCCTTCCTTTTTTTTTATGCAAATGAGACCTTGTCCCGGGAGTAATGCCGAAGAGAAGCAGTATGTGATGGATATTCAGTGATGTATAGCTGGGGATTGGAGGTGACACAAGACCACTCATGCTGATGTACTCAACCCCATTAACAGCCTGGTCTCATGCATGTACCTAAAACAACAGCCTGGGGTGATCTGTGGCATCTGTTCTTAGATCAGCTTTCACACCTTCACTCCTGTTCATGTAGACTGAGAGCATTCAGTCTGATCCTGAAACAGCTCTTCAGCACATTATTAGATCTTTGTTACTGTTTTGAGAGCGAGGGAGAGAGAGAGAATCAGTCTTTAGTCTTGAGCATGCTCAAGCGTGATGTCTCTATTCTGGACCATTTTTTTTACACTCTTCATATCTGTCTTTCATAATTACTTGGTATTCATATGAATGAAAGAGCTGCAAAACACCTTTATCTTGGCTGGTGGTGAAGACCTGAGGCATTTAGAGGGGATTGTTTTGCAGAGGAAATGGAGCTTTATTTCAAACGGGATGGAGCCTTCAGCACTGAATTTCCTCCACCGATTAAGTGGAGTAGCTCCTTCGTAGGGAGGTGATTTACTGCTGGATAGGAGTGAATAGCTGCGGCAGATATGAGCAGGACGCTGAGGCCAAGTATAGAGTATTGGGTGGACGTAAATTTCATGCCTGACCATCGTACAGCTTTTGGATTTTATCGATTACTATGACGCCAGATTTTTTGTGTAAAAAGCAGATATGTATAGTAAAGTAGGAATATAACGCTTACAGCCATGCTGTTATAAAACAAAACAAAATAAAAAAAATCAATGATGCAGCCTGATGTGGAGAGGAGTTAATATAAAAATTCTGAAGCTGATTATTTTCCTGTAATAGCACATCCTGAATGTTTTATTCCTCTTATACCACAGCAATTCGCCAATGTTTACAACTTTTCATTCATTTGAACACTTGTTAAAACTGACAAACACTTGTTCTCTCACTTACCGAGCAGTACGAAGCACTGACACTGGAGACTCCTTCCATAAAATGTCATTTTATATTTTTAAAAATCTCCTTTGAGCAAACATCACCATATCAACAATTATGCACTTTTCTTCAATACTTCATATTTTTTAATCAGTGTGTTATTAGCCTTAGGTCGTGTAGTCCCTGCGGTTGTTACTATAGAAACGATAATATATTCGAGCCGCGTTAATATAAACGTGTGCTTTAAATTACAGCAGGAACTACTGTCAGAGCTGCTGTTATAGAACGTTAATCATCATCTGCGGTATAATAATATAGGCCTAATATAGTAGTATTCCAGGATTATTATGGTTAGAGGGAGAGGGAGAGAGAGCACACTAAGGAGTTGTACTACTTAATTGTGTATAGAACTAGGTTGTGTTTTGCAGAATGTAATGATTTATTCCTTGGTGAAAACAGTGGTTATCTAATGAAATCATTCTGTTGACTTAACAGTTCTCTATAGTTTATAATATTGTAATGATTTGGTTTAAAAAATAAATAAATAAATAAAAAACCCACAACAAACCACTAGAATGATTTGAATCGCCAGGAGCTGGATATGATTCATTAGTTCTGTATGACCTGCATAGGAAAATTTGTAACAGACCGCTGTGATTTTATCTGAGGTTTATTCAAATAATTAGGGAAGCTCCAGTCGTGTTTTTTTTCTTTTCAAATTCAAATTAACACACCACTTTTTTTTTTCTTTCTTTTTTTTTTGCAGTCCTGTGATAGTCTAAGCAATGATTTTCCTCTTGTTCCCTTGCCACAAATAGATTCATGTCTGTTCAAATAATAATACAAATAAAAAACCCAGAGTAGAGCCTCAACAATCTGGGAAGAAAGGTTCATTCTTGGCTGAGAAATAACTGGAAAGGACCTGGATCAGTTGGAGCACCTGCAGGCATTCATCTAGTCAGCTTTCATCTCCTAATTACAGTGGCACTACCATAAAAAAAGCCAAAAAAGCTTATTTAGATTAATTATACAGTAACGGGCATAATAGAATAAAACACAGCAGCTTGACGCATTATACATAATATGCCATAAAGTTGTCAAGGACGTGTAGGCCCATGGCCTGGAATTGATAGATGCTCAGAGCATGTGTTGTGTTTCCAGTGGCTACATAAGTGAGTAATGGTCAATAGATTACTATTATGAGCATGCTTAAATCAGTGTTTAGGTGTGTATGCCAATGAGCCTGAGCCTGATTTGCGTCCAGAGAACATCCACAACCTCAATAGTAGAGCTGTCTGAGAGATCACGATGACTGCAATGGATCAGCCTAATCAAGGCCTTACACACACACACACACACACACCGATCTGTGGGTGAAGCTGCACAAACAGCATGGCTACGATAAACAGTAGCAGATTATATCCTGCCTTTGCTATAAACAAATTTAGCTGAGGGAAATAGATCAGGGGCCGCAGTGAGGAACGGCTTGGATTGAAAGGGTTGAAAGTCAGGTTGTGGACGTGCACAAGGCCTGAATGAGATAAGATGCCAGAGGCTGTTAGACTAGTCCCACTGCTGAGACACACACACACACACACACACACACCGGGCCTTGCACAACCTGACATGCTTTACGGCAGTGCACACCCTCACAGGGCCCATTTACGGATTCCTATCGAATAAAAAAATAATTTCAGCTCGGAGGCTGAGGAGACCAAAAACAACAAGCAGAGCTGCTGCCTTTCTCTGCCTCACCTATAACTCACAAAGCCATTTTGCTCTCCACACAACGGCCTTCAGTTTTATTTCATTTTGATACCAATGGCAATTAAAATCAATATAAGACTTTGTGTGTGTGTGTGTGTGTGTGTGTGTGTGTGTGTGTGTGGATTTCCTCATTCAAAACTGTATGAAGTAATACATCTGAAGGGCAGAACTTCAGTTTTTACAATATCGTCTTTTGCTTTTTGACAACAAAAAACAAAACAAAAAAAAAGATCATTTATCAGAAATGATGTTCCAGGATCTCAGTGGGCAAGGCATTTCATTTCCCCTGAAATGTCCTGAGAGTGAAATTGCTGCTTCTATACTTCCACAATATTTCTATACAACACATTATGGTTTTAGATCATTCCAAAAAAAAAAGAGAAAAAAAAAGAATAAGATGTTATTCCTCAGGCTAGATTTCAGCATAAGAACCTCAGGGAGAGAGAGAGGGGGGGCAAAAAGCACATAAATCCAAAACAAAGGTATGCCACATCCATCAGCCTGGCTGGTGCACATGTCCAAAAGCGTGTTTGGATCTTTCTATTTTTCGATTTGCCTGCACTATTAGTCACCAGCTTTGGCAGTGGGTCCCTATTGAAAACAGGCAGCGGTGCAGAGTCCAGGTCCCAACTGCTAACTGCTGACAAAAGGAACCTCCAATTTGGGGAAAAAAAAATTCCCCGTGTGATTTAGGACGAAACCGAGATCTCTTCAGATCCTGCAGACGGTCCTGCTGTGCTACATAGACATGCTGCTGTCCTAAACCGTGTCTGCTTGTATGCGTCACAACATCTGGTTGCCACTCACTCTGTGAGCATGCATTTCAGGGTGGAGATTGCTTTCAAGGGTTTACACACCAAACTCTTGGCCCAGGACCTTATAACCAATAAAGATGTGGAATGATCGTATCATTCATACTCCGATCGAAATAATAGCTCTTGCAACAAGTAGCTTAGTGAGTTGCTCTGAATGCAGATCAAATTTTGTGATGAAAGTCTAATGCGAAACGTTCCCATAATGGCAGACACACGACACCAGATAGCAGTGGTAGCAATAAAGCTTTATGACCAGGACGCAGCCCTGAGGCGGACATGTGCACGCTTTCCCACGTGCACGCTTTCTTCAGTTACTAACTCTTTCATTTTATGGATGCATTGATGCATGGTGGTAAACAGGTCAAGAGAAAGGAAGAAGAATATTGCATTTTGGTGGTACACCTTACAGCCTCTTTCTGTCCTTCTACCTTCCTCCAGCTTGGTCACTTCCCATCCCCCATACCTCCTTCCTCTCTCTCTCTCTCTCTCTCTCTCTCATATTCTCTCACTCCTGCTACCCCACCTCCCTGCGGATTCCCCTGTCTGCACCACGGTGCCCGTTAACAGACCCTGGCCTGACAGATTTACCGCCCTTGCTCTGCCATTGGCCGCCAGCGTGACAGGGCTGATTTAATGCCGCCTCCTGATTGGTCGCCGAGTGACAGGTGGATTTACAGCTGCGCTGCGATTTGACGGCGGGTGCCTTTGATGTGAGTTACAGCACAGTTGCTTATGGGACGTAGAAATGGTGTCAGGTTTCAATCGTTAAAAAGCCTTCTCCCTGAGGGAAGGTGCAGGGCGTGCACTACATTCCTGATCTCATGAGAGAAGCAAGGGGGGTAGGGGGGTAGGGGTTTGAAAGAAAAGAGAGTGGCTGGATGATTTAAACCAGGAGTCATTCTCGCTTCTCTGCACTTTTGCACGTTTACTTTTGGAAAAACATCCCTTTTCCAACACCCAACCTAAAAGAAAACATTATGCAGGCCTCCCTGTCTACTTGGAAAATAGTTGGGAAAGACCTCTGGATGTGTTCACTCTTCATGAGACATTCAGTCAGGGTCAGAAAAATGCCATGGAGTAATGGTTCCCAATCCAGTTCCTGGTCCTGGTCAGGGTTGGGTGCACTCCCTGGCCTGCAGAACACATCTATGCACAATACACATACACATGTGTGATTTATATTGTGTAATGCTGTGGACATGCTCACGCGAGTTCACAAAATGTCTGATTTTGGCATATACAGCATGACACTACCATACACCTCCAAATAATAATAATAATAATAATAATAATAATAATAATAATAATAATAATAATAATAATAATCATCATCATAATTTGAGATATTTAGGCAACACAACATGCACGATAATACGATTAGTAAAATCAATCTAAGCAACAAAATAATAATTTTAAAAAACTGCTAAATATTATTGCCTACTTATAATCTTGATCACGAATGGATATTGTTTATTAATGTACTAGAAGGCCTGCGATAAGGAAAGTTACTGTAGTTGATGTATTTAAAAAAGAAATGTTGATTGTTGTACATTTCTGCAATCATAGACCACAAATTAAATAAAACATCTCTTGCACAGCGCACATGGGTTCAGAGCTAAAAGGCTTTTCTACTGTACTATGACTGGTGCTTACTGAGACTATTTATGTCAGATTTTTTATATTTATACACAACATGACACTAAATAAAAATCTATAAATATATATATATATATATATATTTTAAAAGAAACAATAATGGGATAATTATTGTTAAATACATGGCATGCAAGACAACTGGATTAGTACAGGCAAGTAGTAGCAACAAAATATACCTACAGAATAAAGTATAATGTTCTGAATAAAGTAATAGAATAAAGTTGTGAAGTACGTTTTTGAAAAAACATGGATAATTTTATTTATTGTTTTAATGTACTAGTAGGCCTATGGCATAAAAATGTGGGCAATGCATATAGAAAAAAAGAGCACAATAAATGTTAATTGATTGTTAATAAAAAAAAAAAAGTCTCTTTGACATGGGTGCTTATACTTTACCATGAATGATATTATGATACTTATTTTGCCCCATCATCATCTCTTCCCCACAGCATTTTTCAATTACACCTATGTAGCTGATTAGGAAAATGAATAATTGGGATATTCCAACACACAAACTACACACTACAGCCGTCAACATCAATATGTTCAACTATCCTTCATTTATAATACCTAAAGCACCTAAACTAGATTTGTAGCCTTACATAACACCATGTTCATACTGTAACTGTACTAAATGGTTGTATTTGGTATGTCTAGTTCTGTCTTGTGGTTTGATTCTTGAACTGCTTGAGTGGAGATCAGGTGACGGTTCCTCAAGATAAATGGCAGAACGCAATTAGTTGACTGTCACATAAATCTTCACTATATCTCCCTATCTGTATGTGCATGTGCATGTGCATGAGAAGAGAGAGTGGAGTGTGTGTGTGTGTGTGTGTGGGTGTGTAACTGCACCGCAATTTAACTTGAAATATGACCGTTTTCAAATGGAATCTTTGAAAATTAACCAAAACGTTGAGCTTCTCCAGTCCATTTCTTTCCCGTTTATTATCAGCTCTTAGATGTTCAGTAGGTATCCATGATGTGTGGGACAAACCCCCGAAGCCTTAAATTAAGAGATCTTAAAACATATCTTCAAAATACATCGGGTCTGGAATTCATAAAGCATTTGAGAAGCTGCGCTGATCTGGGAGCCTCAGATCACAGATAAAACAGAGGAAGAACCTGATCCCTAGATTAGTGCACCTACTGTGAGATGCTTTTTTAAAAATTTCTTTTTATTTTATGAACACGGATCCAGAAACACTGTTTATCCCACCTGCCCTTGCGTTGCCCCGAACATATGCCTCATATCTCTTCAAAGTGATCCAAATGGCCGCTTATAAATCAGAGTATCGTCGAGCTGATCAGCAGAGGCAAACTGCCAAAGTCACTTTGGCCTAGGGTCCACGTGGGCCCTGGTGGAGCTTACCTGCTCCGAGCTCTTATCTGTCTATCAGCACACGGGGCTGACAGCTCATCGCTCAAGAGCACATTGAGTGAACCCTTGTCACAGCTGTGGCCCATCAAAACGACTCAGGCTAAACAGCAAGGCCGCTGCTCTTCATCAAGACCCAAGGATTCACACGCCATGTTCAGCCTGCTCTACTCTTGGCCTGCTCATGTGGAAAGTTACTGTTCATCAGAGTCCAAGAGAAGGAGAAAAGTCATTCCAAGCCCTTCCCCTTTGTCAAAATCATAATTGTACAGCGTCTAGAGGCGCGCATCAAGATCCAGGTCACCGCGTGAACCTCCCTGCCCCTGTATCTTTCTCCGTCGGCGGTAGATTGCGTAGTTGCTCTCGTGCCGCGCCGCATTCTTCCAAACAAATCAGGCTTTGTGGAAACAATCTGCAAACAGAAGAGCACATTTGTTGCTCACCAGGTGCTTATAGAAGGTTGGGGACGCCTAAATTGTTGTTGCTTTAATTAGTTTCATGAGCGTTAGGCTCTGTCCCAGGAAAAACAACCGTATAAGCAGCTCACAGTTTGGGACCTGAAATCATTCTTGGGTTAATAATGTTGTTAAACCCATGACACACACCCAATTTTAGGCAGAACGCCCAGTGCATAATTTGGATGGTGTTTAATTTAGAACAAAAGTAATTAGGCAAGCAAGAAATGTAATATTCATTACTAGTAAGACATGTTTTGGAGGAAAACTGCATTGTTGTTGTTCGGATCTAACTATCGAAATTTTGTTGAAAATCACGTGCATGTAATATACACATTCACCTGAATGGGTTATAACCAAACCTCAATAACTCAAAAATAAGTCTATAAATAATGTCAAGAATGAATTTTTTAAATAAAAATCTGTTCTTTAAGTGGAAGGTTCAGGTATAAAAAGGTCTATTTCTCCAATAGTATTATTGTGCACATTCAAAAGATTAACCTAATGATTTGGACAGTTGAAGTTGTAAAATAATTTTATTTTAAAGTTAAAAGGGCTCCTGAAGGAGGTCTTTAGGATAGGAAACTTTCCAGGCATAATTGAGATATAATGTGATTTCAATTTAACTCGTGACTTTCTACCTTCAAACTTAACACTCTTCCAACATGTCAAAATGTACACCTGAACCCAGAAAAGATTTTAGGTTTCCATATAATTCTCAACACTGATTAAGCTTTCCATCGTCTTTGTGCTACATACGATGGTTCCTCTGTCACATGGTGGACTATCAGACACCATGACACCAACACTGGATGAGTTCTCATCTCCATCCCATTCACATGAGGCTCCGTTTGAGTGTTGATTGATAAATCTCATAAATGTTTACGATGCCTCTCCATTTGAGACATTACACCCACACACGACACCGTGGCTTGACCTCTTTCATGGTGTCTCTGGAAGTTAAACCCAAAGACCCTTTCAGCTTACATAAGAAGTCATGACCTAGGAGGAAGGAGTGGAGCCGGATTTGGGACGTAACCCATGGGAGAGATGTGGCTGCCTGGGCGCAGTGATCTTCATGGGGCCCTGGGATTGCGTTGGGTCCCCAACGAGCTGCAGATTGATGAGGTGACACGGGACTACCGCCTGTTAATGTATCTGTCGAGGCTAAATGCCTCTTTCGGAAAGTGATTTTTACGCTGTTGGCAGGGCGCCGGGGTGTTTGTCCTGTCACAGAGAATGTGGATGGCTCATGAGTGAGATAAATCTTTTTCGATGAGACGCTGGTCATCTTGAGTCAGCCTGATGCTTCAGCCTGATGCTTCCTGATACATCAGAGGGGCCAAACACAGCACGAGACAAACATTCAGATGGACAAAATTTGAACAAGAATGCCTTTTGGGGAAAAGTTTCTACGAGACAATTTCTAGTATGATTTGAACAATCGTGCCTAGCGAACACACTGGGTGTATGAAGTCACAATACTTACATAGATACGCTACATTTCATGACCTAGATGCGTTGTTACATTAACACACACACACACAAAACGTTTATATTAGCTGAATCAATCAAATTTCTTGCAAGGACAACAGGACATTCTTAAAATGACAGAATGAGGGTGTCATTCATCATTCCAGAGGTTTATTTTTTTTCACACAGTATGAGAGCTCAGTCAGTGGAAAACTATGCAGATGCAAACTGAAGCGGTTTAATGGTTTATTTTGCATGAATATGTATGAATTATTTGGATAAGGTTGCATGTGGGTCGCAGGATCCGTTTCCAATTCCCCAGCGTCCCATGTAGTGTTGGTGACAGGACTCATCCAGGTCAGGAGAGAATTGCAGCTAGCTAATTAATCTTCCACTGTATTTATGTTTCTGAGTGACATAAAAAAAAAATAAAAAAATAAAAAACTAATCCCATGCAGCAAAATCAAGTCGTTTTGATGTTCAGTTTTAGTTTAATGGATGCTTCCTGGACCAGGCTTGAGAACTCGAGAAGAACTTGGAGGCCTCAGAGGGAGCAGGCTGCATGACTTTTTGATCATGATTAATTGATCTGATAGTTAAGAAAGTTTTCAATTCATAAAACACAGCAATATCTTTGCCTTTCTGGTGTAATTACTGCAGTGAGGAATTCTGCAAGACGTACACGTTCACTGATCCTCACAAGCTGAAGAGGTGTACTTGTTAGACCGAGCCTGGAGCTTTCATAAGCAAAAGGCAGACGCTTTATTAATATTTCATTTTCATCATTTTGGAGCCCGACTGCGTTAGTACTCGGTGTGCAGCTGTGTCCCGAGACACACGAGGGCGGGATTGAAATCTTAATGAGGATAGCTGGCGCGCGCAACACCTCAGATAATTAACACGAGCGCGCGCTGGCGGGAAAATGACAGATGGTCGCGCGCAGTCTGTTGGATAGATTTGTACGCGGTGTTCCTCTCCATGGCGAGAATATGTAAGTAGGAAGTACAAACTAAAAGTACTGCCTGTGGAACAAGCACAGGATAGGACGCCGTTTAAGCAGTGTTTTTGTCTTCCTCACTTACCTCATCCCTAAGTACGCCGTGTGGTAGCTGAATGTTTCCACTTCCGGTTAGGTAGCTGGGGCACGCGCTCTGCAGCACGTTTATTAGCCATGACTGAATGACTTGACGGCATAAACTAATATTTACCCAATTAAATATAGGTTAGTCACAACGACTACAAAAGCAAGGAACAAACTGGAAAACCATATGCTCCCAAATACAATAATTATAATTCCGAGATTTCTTTTTAAATCAAAACCTTCCCTTACTGCTGATTCTTACAATGCGCTGACACTGGAGACTCCTTCCATTAATGTTAATCTCCCCAAAGAAAACATCACCATTATCAACATTTGCGCACATTTTTCAAATCCGTGTCGACAAGTCGTTAGTTGTTGCTTTAGAAATGATAACATATTAGAAGGAGCGCATAATATAAACCTTGCAGCCGGACCTACCGTCAGCTATTGCTGCTGTTAAAGAAAACAAACCGACACCTTCTGACCAATCAAAATTGAGAATTCAACAGCACAGTTTTAAAACAGAACATTTTTGTTCTACTCCAGGGTTTAATAAATTTCATGCTCCCACAATATGTTAAAAAAAGTCCTTTTTAAAATGGTTAAGTATTCTTTTGTCTCTGTATTGTTAAATCGGTTTTAAACGATTTTAAGTTGTTTTGATAGCTTGTCTTCTATTTGGTCCCTTGTCTACTGTCTGCTTTGTTGGGACATGCTGCAAGCCAGATTTCCCATGTGGACAATAAAGAACTGAACTGAGCTGAGATAAAGGTATTGCTCAGTAGAAGAATGGGACGTCCCTGATATAGACTATTCAGTCCATCAAACTAGCTCCAAGAGGCTGTATACTCCTTATTAGCCAGGAGACGGCAATGTGATGGACACATTAGAACGTAACAGGTTCGTATAAGGTTACATTAAACTGTACAGTGCTGAGGTATGCATCAGACACTCCTGCATTAGATGATTGGTTGGGTTCTGTGTAGGAACCTTCCCAGCCCCCATTCTTTCTGTCCTATCACTGTACTCATCATAAAGAAGACATTGCAGTAATTGCTCTCCATCCACACACACTGTAAATCAGAGAGAGAAAGGATCCATAAAGCTCTCTACTATCCCAAAGCCAGACCACTCATTACAGTACATTCATTTATCTAGCTTTCCAGCCATCATGTCCATACTGTACACCTCATTAACTACCGTCTGTATTGAACGTCAACGTTGATGCTCCAACAGGACATTAAATTGAGCCAACTGAGCCAAAGACTTAATTGCTTCAGTGATTAGTATCAAGAATCTTCCCTTATTAACGTCAGCATTGCCAGAGATGTAGACATGACTTCACTAAGTAGCGATTCGCCCTCCGCTGGCTAAAGTAGCCTTGAGATGACCCCTGGATCCTTTTGTGGACCTCTAAGATGCTTCTTGAAACCAGTTCAACAGGTCAAAGGTATATGTCATAAACTGTAGTAATGGGCAGCAAATCATCACAGGCCCAAGGCACCCTTTTTAGAGGTTAAGAAGTCACATTTGCACTTTTGATAGAACTTGAATTAGGTGTGTAGTGCCACCTGCTGGCAAACAAAATAACAACACATCAGCTAATAAAATTTACAAGTCTAAGTCCAAAGCATAGCTTAAAAAATAAAATAAAATAAATAAATTGATTGAAATAGAAACAAAAGCATGCATCTCTGGGAAAAGAAATAAATTTATTGTTATCGGAGAACCTAAATTTCCACTCACTACACAGTGCCTAGATGGGTAAGAAAGATTTTAGTGTGCATGTTTTGCGTATGATAAAAATACCAAAAAAAGTATTAATGGGTACAAAAAAATACATTTCTCTTTAACAAACACAATACAAGATGGTTGAGGAACTGAGCTTCATGCAAATCTACTTATAAAAACGTGGCTACTAGTTTAAACACCTTTAGAAGTCTAAGAACAACTTTGAAAATGTTAAAAATTAAAATAAAATATGATTCAGCACATGAAATCAGCGTGAAGTCTGTGTTCAGTGTTTTAAAATCTGTAGTACCTGGCCTTCTAAGGAACTATTGGTTCCTATATATATATATATATATATATATATATATATATATATATATATATATATATATATATATATATATATAAAAAGACTAAATGCTAAACGCACACACTCCGTTAGCCTTATTTTGGGCCGACTGATCCAGTGTTTGAGTTCAGAAAATTGTACTCAATAAACAATTGCGGGAAAAAAAAACCTCTCACACGAGTTCACACATTTCTAATCTGGACAGTTCTATGCACATAAATGTACAGAAATGCATTTCATTGAGGACCTGAATGACACTGGACCACTTTTTCTTAGCCTGGTTAAAAGCGTCCGACAAATAAATGTCTAAATGTGAACGTAAGAGTCCTAGACCGATAGGAGATACTGCACTGATACATTTTGTTTCTTCTTCGAAACCATTATTATGAATATCACACTAGCAAGCGACAAAGCAACAGACCACTAATTATTATGTACCACGACTTGTCCAGGAGCCACGATTTGAGCGACAGTGGCCAGTGACAAGCAACAAATGCAACCGACTGGCTCGACTGATTCCCCGACTGTGGTCCGACATTTCTTTAGTTCCTTTAGTTTATTGTTTGATGCAGGAAAGTGGAAGAAACGCTGTGGTTTCATCGTATTCTGTTATAACTATATATAAAATGCTTGCTTTACTAATCTTTCAACAAGGCTAGTATGAAGTCTAGCATTTAACATGTAAATCAAACAACCAATTTTCACACTGATTAGTGATTTATTTAATTTGTATATAACTAGTGAGCTTTACAATCAGTTCAATTTTAGCTAGTACGGTTCCTCACTGGAAATAAGAAAACGCCGGACAGTGTACGCCAAGGGCTCCCAAACGTTTTGAGCAAATGAGCTCGGGTGGACATTAGGAATTTTCTGCAACTCCAAGCTTTAACCATCCTACATTTTGTATTTTTATTTCAGATGTATAATATACAGTCAGATGTCTAGCAGAGGAACCTGGTTTATACTTCCTGAACTGTAAAACGTTTCATGATTTCATGCAGAGCAACGTTAAACACACTGACGAGCTCGGTCTCTTAAAACTTTCTGACGTTGTTATGATTGTTGTCATGGTCTGCATCGTAAATCGAAACCTCTGACCTTATATACATCTAGCAAATCCAGAAGGCTGGTATACAAACGGACCTTTCAGTAGGTTTGAGTGACGGGAGAGGTTTCTAAAATTCAAACACTAACTGTAACAGGGAAACCGGTTAGTGTTAGTACTCAATAACAGTCTAAAATAGTACACAAGTAAATAAATTTAAACACAGTTTGTTTAGCGAAGATAGACCAACAGGGAAATTTGTCCTTTTTATGCTTTTGCTGAACTACGATAAAGCAGCATGTCAGGAGAGTGAAAAAGGCTAAAATAACGATTACGTTATTCATTTAAATGTGGCTTTCCGTAATATTAGCGCACAGAATAAATCGCTGATGTTTCTAATATTAATTCATAAAATATTGCGAGTATCTCTCACGACCCATGTTCGTAAATCAAGTGACGTGTAGTTTGGGAAGCCCTGGTGTACGCCCACATGCGACAACTGTAGTGGCCATTAGAGACAAACAACAAGCAACACGAGTGACTTGTCTCTTGCTAGTATGAATGTAGGGTCATGCAGGTTAGCACCTCCTTCACTAATTCCAGGTTGTCCTGACACTACTGATGAATGGTGGAGAAATCAAAAGGCCACGTCTGACAACGGCTGAAGAGCTTCTCACAATTTTCTGTGACTGTGTAACACATTAAACCATCTTATGTGTGTAAACCAACCTCCATCCATGGTAGTTATTAAACATAGGGATTAACCCACTCCTTGGTCCTCTACATGACTCATTATTGCCTGTGCAGTATAAAAAAAAGACTACGCCAATCCTCCCAAGGGCTGATAGCATCTATAGAAAATACTACAAAAAACCATCCAAGTCAAGTCAAATCTGCTCAACAAAATAGCCGAATATGACCGAGTTGAAGTGGAGCTTGAGACCCCCCCCCTCCCCCTTCCCCCTTCCCCCAGAGTCTCCAGGATCAGTCTGATACGGTGACGTGTCCCCGAGTGGCTGTGCTGAGTCCACCCTGCTCTCACCGAGCTGTAAGGAGGCTTCGGAAAACCGTCACACTGCAAGACGGCTGCTGCTGTTGTTGGCCTGTAGGGGGCTCCACGACTGCTGCGCAGGTTCCTGTGAATAGGATCGTTCCTCACAGCATGACATGTTCTCCTCCTTAGGGATGCCGACGACACACATGCGCCGATGCCGCAAGAGGCGGTCTGTTCTGGAGAAGTTCTGCGAGCAAGAGAGAGAGAAAGCCAGCAATTACGTATGCTCATGAACGAATACTTCAAAGTTGACTGCTGTACAGTGTTTTCTAAGAACCTAAAAAATATTTCTCAAACAGAAAAATTTCTCTAATAGATGCTTAAAAACACTTATGTTTAGTTACTTGAAAGCAGTACAATGTGTATGAATTACACGAAGGGGTCCACATGAATTCAGTCAACATCAGGTGTTCATTATTACACATACATACACGGGTTACTATTTGAAGGTCATATTATATATTAAAAAAAACGTTATTCATTGTCACCAAGTAAGGAAGCTCTGGTCATGCTGTTCTAGAAAAATCATCAATGATCGAATCATCAGTGATGTGACGTCGCCCAACACGATGTGGGATTACTCTCAGCACCCCGAAGTTGATTCGTTTACAATAACAGTACATCCCAAAGCGTTTTGTTTCTCTTATACCACAGCAATTTACCAAAGAGTACATGTTTGTATTTATTATAGAATAATACTTTTATTTTATCCATTTATAGTCAAATTTTATGTTGTAGAATATTCACAAGACAGTGTTGTTGTTATTACCACGTTATAGCAGCTTACAGCTTGTTACAAAGCGCGGACACTGGAGACTCCTTTCATAAAGGAGAAATACATGTCTCCTTAGAGAAATTTTAAAAAAATCATGTTTATCTGTATTAAATAACATGTACTTTAACAAAGTTTATTAATAGTTTTAGATTATGGGGAGAATCTGCCCTACAGGTCCCTGTGAATTAGCTGTTACCCTAGCAACAATAAAGTAAGATAGTGGTGGCTGATGGGGGGAAAAATTTAGCTTTTTCAGATACACTCAATGTAAAACACACTGACGAGCTCGGTCTCTCTTAAAACTTTCCGCCGTCGTCGTGATTGTTGTCATGGTCTGCGTCTCAAGTCTAAAACTGTGACCTGGCATTCAAAAAGCATTTACCAGTCCCTCCAGGAATTCGAGATTTTGCGATCGCAGAAATGAACGCAAAATCGAGCAAACGACGCGATATTCGGAGGAGCATGCAATTAAAAGTTTTTAAATCACTGCACGTTTGGGCTGAGACGCATGCATTCAGTCAGAGCACTCTTCGATTCCCGTGCGTCGTACAGCTAAAAAGGTCACATTTACCAACAAACATCACTGTGAAAGACCGTGCGAAACAAATTCGTGCAATTGTAATTTCGCCAATATCGAGTAGTGTTCTGCAAAAAAAGCACATAAAACTACAATCTGCATCAGAAATTGTCACAACAACCACACAAAAAAAAATAAAACCCTGTACATCAGTCCGAGTTACTAATCTAGAAAATCCAAATGGCTGGAAAGCAACATTGGAAACACTGGAAAGCAATGGGGCTGCGAAAAAATTATCTAGTGTGGCCAAAACAAAAACATCACTGTCAGTCTGGACTAGTCTTCAGACTTTGGGCCCTTAATAGATGTCAAAGCATCTACATTTCTTGTGTGTGTGTGTGTGTGTGTGTTGGTGTGTCTGACCTGCTGACAGCGGTCACACTGATAAGGCTTCTCTCCACTGTGCACACGTTTGTGTCTCTCCAGGTGGTAGCGCTGAATAAACCGCATGTCGCACATGTCACACCCGAACGGCTTCTCACCTACACACACACACACACACACACACACACACACACACACACACAAAAGACCTCGATTGTTACTCTTGATGGAGATAACTCTTGCACATAAACTATAAGAATCAAATAATCAGATATACATGTGAACTAGTGGTAGTCACATGATAATCTGAGAGTGGGAAGAGCAGCAGCAGCGGCATGTTTAAAGTCAATCATGTCACTGCATCCTGTAGAAAAACGGGAAAATCTCGCTGTAAAATCTGTTAGGCATAAATCTGAGTTAGGCTTAAACATTCAAATGTTATTGTGGCTTTGAGAATAAGAGACCGTCCAAAATGCAAACGCAAATGCAAATGTCACCGTTAATACCCTTGTTGACCAGGGGAAATCATTTACATGTCTGTTTACACAGGTTTAATCATCCGAAATTTGAATATCCATAGATTCTGGATTTGTCATTGCTTTGTAGCTTTGTATTTGGATTGGATTGGATTTGTAGCTTATTTTATATTATTCATTGATACAGGGAAAACATCTAATTCTCAAACACAAACCTCATATGTCTATCAAACACTGTTGGAAGAGAATAACTTCTCGACTCAGAGGCCTTGATAAAACTCTTATGACTCCTAGGAACATACACTACCAGTCTAAAGTTTGGACACACTTATAATATTTTTATCCCCCCCCACATTTTATAATAATAATAACAATAATAACAATAATAATAATATCAAAACTCTGGAGTAACACAACCAGAACTATGGGAATTATGTTGAGATAAAAATAAATAAATAAATATAAAATAAATCAAAAATAATTGAATATTTTATCATCTTTAAAGTAGACACCTTTTTGTGTATAATTTCTAGACAAAAAGGTTGTCTAGAAGATCACATTTTCACCCGATGTCTTGAGGAATTTCCCCGAGATGCTTTTTAAACAGTATTCAAGGAGTTCCCACTGACGCTGGACTCTTATCGGCTGCTTTTCCGAATATTTCACTCCAAGTCAAGAAACGAATAGGTCGGCACGATTATATTTTTGTCACAGATTTCACACGTTCAATCACACACCTTCAGATCAAAAACGTTTTAAGATCACGAGAAACATTTCAGTCGAGTGTCCACAAACTTTTGACCGGTAGTGTACTTCCATTTTCCATACTGTTTATCCAACACACAGTCACAGGAGAGCCTGGAGACTATCCCAGGGAATTCGGGGCACAAGGCGGGGAGTACCTTGGACAGGGTGCCAACATATCACAGGGCACCACACACACCCACTTAAACATTACGGAAAATTTGGAAATGCCTATCAGCCTACAGTGCATGTCTTTGGACTGGGGGAGGAATCTGCAGTACCCAGAGGAAACCTCCGAAGAACGGGGAGAACATGCAAACTCCGTACACACAGGGTGGAGGTGGGAATCGAACCGCCAACCTCAGAGGCACGAGGCAAACGTGTAATATATTACTTTCATTACGTTCACAGAGAGAACTCTGGAGAACTTTTAAGTACCGGCAAAACGTTACTAAAACAAAAAATGCTGCATTACTGAAGGGGCATTTTCATCGATCATCTATTCTTTAGTGATAGAGAATCGATAAATACGTTAAAGTGGAAGTAGAAAACGTAAACAACTCTGTTCCGAAGAAATGCAAAGTAAAACATTGTAAACCTTTTTAAAAGTAAAACCTTTGTCTGTTACGCAGCACTGACACTGGAGACTCCTTCTATAAACACTAAATAAATCTCTCCTCCCAGAAAACACCACCATATCAACACCTTCTGGCCAATCAGAATCGAGAGTTCTACTGCGATGTAGCATAAGCATTCGATATTCTGTTTAAATATGCCGTCTTTGCCCTTCTTTACTCAACAAACAACAATAATTCATTCCAGTTTGGAGAGCGTTTCCAATCAGATGTGTAAACCCAGCCGTCGGTATCCCAGATTGAAGCGGAAGAAGTTGAACGGCTTTTACAGGATGTGCTACACTTGAGCAGGAAGTGACACGTTCACCTGTGTGAGTGAGGATATGTCGTTTGAGGTGGTAACTACTTCGGAACGCGCCGTAACAGTGCTCGCAGATGAAGTTCTTCTGCACATGGGAGTTGAGAGAACCGTCATCGCTTGGCTCAGGCATCTCCACCTGCGTTTGTACACACACACACAGGAAAATATGATATGGAAAAAATCAACGTATGATTTCTACAGGCCAGCAGCATGACTCTCAGTAACTGATATTTATTTATTTGGTTAGAAAATGCATTAGAACATTTATTAAATCTGTTTTGTCTCCTATCAACAAATTCTGGATTCTCGCACTTCAGGATGTCATTGGAAAATAATAATCAGAGTTACAGACAGATGACGGAGTGACACACACAGCTCAGCTACTTGCCTGCACTTTTTCTCTCACTTTGGCCGGCGTTCCAGTCTTCCTGTGTTTCTTCTTTGACTGCACGTTCTGGCTCGACCGCATGTCCTTCTCCTCCAGCAGCCGGGACGAGTGGAACTCTCTGTCCTTATTAATGAGCTATGAGTGACAAGGGAAGGCCTTTAAATCCCTGCTTCATTATTGTGTTCTGGGTTTTGTTATTCTGTTTTCCGATTTGCTGCTGTGTTTTATAATTTTAATTGCATTTTCTAATTCCCTGTTGTGTTTTGAGGCTTGTTATCGTGGTATGAACTTATGGATCACCGTAGTTTCCACGTCCCGGTGGTCTTACCATGGGTGAGCAGCTGACTCCGGACGGCAGCACCATGTGACTGTGGTGACCGTGGGCTTCCTGGTTGTGACTGTGGTTGTGGTTCTGGCTCAGAGGAGACGTCATCTTTTTATGGCTGGGTGGAGAAGTGGCCTGCATCAGAGCCATACTGGACAGCACCGCCTCACAGCCCAGCAACCCAGCCTACCACAAAACACAAACACAAATAAACACACACAAAAAAACAATTAAACACACACCAGTTATGCCAGTCTAGGGTTATGACATTTCATCACTTTGCTCTTCTTTTTACTGACCACTACAGAGCACAGAATTTTGTCAGCTCAAGCTGAATTGATTTCCAATTAGAGATTGAGGCCACAAGATTAGGAGGTTTTAATTTAATTATTATGGAAAGCAAGTTATGACACTGCAGGACTGACAGCGGAGGAACGTGACATGAAATGGAAACAGTTCAAAATGCAAATAATGTGGGGGAAAAACAAAAACAAACACTGACCCATTTCATGTGGTCTCGGACTGGGTTGTTGGAAAGCTGTGACATCGCAGTGATGTGTGTGCGTGTGTTGTGGGGAGAGAGAAAGCGCGTCGCACTGGGCAGAGAGAATGGATAGGTAACACACAGTCAGCAGGGGGGCGAGCCAAGAAAATATCTAAGACAACGTACTCTAACTCCGGTCAGGAGTCTTCAAGCAGGAAGATCCAGTAGATCCCAGTGTACCAGTGTTGCTACTACCCTAACGACAAGGGAAAGTACAGCTTGGTGCTTTTCTTTCTAAAAGTGCAAGGTTATTCAAAATCAGTTCTGGACAGAAAGATGCTGGAATACAAATCAAATGTTTTACAGACCAAACCGAAGAGCATGCCATCCACACGGTTTCATATAAATATCGAAAATGTCTCACTTTACGTTTTAGTCAAGACAACTTTGTTTCAGTCTTTTAACAGGATCACGTGATGAGAAGAAAATGATCCTAGCTCATCAGTCACTCTGAAATTCCTGATATATCCCTGCTGGGGAAAAAAAACGAAATAAACCCCCAATAGAAACTCTCATAGAATTTGGTTGCGTAATGGTTTTAAATGGGAATTGTATCGATTTTAACAGAAACTGTAACGGTCCCTGTGGGTCTCTACTGGTAATTAGTCACCTTCTATTGGTGGCATATTATGCCTAGTGGATACCATTAAAGACCAATAATGCTAATGGTTTTTAATGGTTAACAGTTGATGGTTTGTAATGGCATTCGTAGTGAAACACACTATGTTCTGTAATGGTTTCTATTTGTTTTTTCACCAGCAGGAACAACTAGCAAGCCTATCATAAATATAAATAATAATAATAATAATAATAATAATAAAACAGTGCACGTGAACAAGTGTAATGAAGGCGATGGGAGAAAGCCACAGTGACGTCAGTACAGAAAAGGGCAGCGTTATGAAATGAAATGCGATTTCTTTACACGAAAAACAAAGTAAATATTTAAATTAGGACTACACAAAGGAAGGAGAGGACGACGTGCAATGAAACACGTCACATTATACAATACAATTCACACTTGGTCAACATTAGTGACCCAGAACCAGCGAAGAGCTGAAGATTTACACACTGCTTTACACAATGGATTTATTAACTGTAGAACAACCTCGGGACTGTGTAGTGAGTGCTCTGTAAATCCACTGGAGATGTATTTGGGATCCGGCCGTCCTGTTCAACCTCCTCCATAACAACAACAACAACACAACACAACAACACAACAGGACGTGTGGTTATTAAGCGTCACTTTATAATCAAGCGTCTTTCAAAATAAACCCCTCGCTGCTACGCACTAACATGAACACGCTAGCAATAAACCTTTGTTTTTCATTTACCTTCCGATTCTGTGTGAGTAATATTTCTGCTCGGAGTTCCTAAATGTTTTTTTTTTGTTGTTGTTGGTTTTTTTTCTCTCTCTCTCCCAGTTTACAAACACAGGAAACACCACCGGAAGTGCTCACCGGGGAGAGCGTGACACGTGACCTAGAGCCTGGCGAAGTCGAGGTATTTCTTCCGGTACAACAGAGGGCGCTCTAAAATCGGTGCCAGGAAATGGAACTTCTGTAGGTTTTCTGCTTTGTGAGTGAGACAATGTGCTGGTATTTGTCTGATTTCCATGTTCAACTGACATGTTTTACACGTATAAGGGGCTGCAGTTGGGTTCTGAGTACACAGACGCCCAAAAACCGAGCCTGCTCAAGAATGAACAAAGACCAAGCAGTGTGTCTACCCCCCCCAATCTTCAACTGTCTGAACCTGTGCATACTGTAGCCTCAAGTTCCTGTTCTTGGCTTGAACCCGGTGTGGTCTTCTGCTATTGTAGCTCATTCATGTCAAGGTTTGACATGATGTACATATGCTCACCAAGGTTGATTTGCGTTACCAAAGTGTTTCAGCTCGACCCATTCTGACCATTTTCCCCTGGCCTCTCTCATCAATAAAACGTTTACACCAACTGAACTGATGCTCACTTGGTGGTTTTTTATTTTATTTTTTATTTTGCACCATTCTGTATAATCACTAGAGCCTGTTGTGTGAGAGAATCCCAGGAGATCAGCCTTTTCTGATATACTCAAAGCCACAATTCTGGCCGAAACAGTCAGGCCGTGCTCACAGTTTTTCCCACATTCTGATGCTTGATCTATATCTGCATGGTTTTATGCATTGCACTGCTGCCACATGATTGACCGATTGGGTAACTGTCTAAAAAGTAGGCTATTATGTAGTATTTTATGTGGAAACATATAATTCAATCATTTTTGAAGACAGAATTGTGCCTAATATATAGCACATAGCAGGGTTTCAACAAGGCTATGTTATTTGCAATTAACCATAATCACTGCAAGACCATGCTTAAAGCTACAAATATCCAGTGCACATATTTGCAGCAGAGAGGCCACACAGCTCTAGTTCACAAACCATTTTTATTGTCAATCGGACATGTTGACACTTGTACTTGTGACACTTGTATAATATTTTGTCCATTAAAAATATATCATTTCTTGATAAATTAAGCTGACCACAAACAGTAGTATGTGCCCTCTTGTTTTTCTCATTAACACAACTCTGCACAGTAGGACATGTAAGTCTGACAGATGGTCTACGTTGAAGGAAAAGTCCAACCTGAAACACATCAAATATTTTGTTTATATTGAAAAAATCTCCCAATGTGTTTAGTGATTCCCATGCTAATTTGTGAGAAGATGTCATTGTGTGCTGTACTAACGTCATATCGTTAGAACAGTTACAATGTCATTTAATAGGGGAATGATTTCAGACATAACGGACAACAATCAGCAAGAGCTTATTTTCTCATTGAGCAATGCTCAATGTCATATTAATGAAAAGTCTCATGTAGAATTAGTTGAGACAGCAAATGTTGGAGTCCAGAATGCAGTGGATGCAATCTAAAAAGACGCAGTTGCATCTGGTGTTATGGCAGAAACTTGGCTTGGCTATTTAGTGATCTATGATAATGAACATGATGGAATTGATGGTGTTATAAGCAGTAAAGACTGGTATTCATTATGGGTAATGCAGGCAACCTTTAGCTATAGAGAAAATAGACCAAATTGAACTCAGAATTGAATCCTAAAATAAATCTTTTGCACACGTGAAGATCATATGTTAATTATAAATATTGATATGTGAGTAATGTTTTTCCCTTTAAGAAAAAGAAGAAGAAAATTCTGAAATATGGAAATATACTTAAGTATCAAACGTTGATGTTTAAAAAAAAAAACAGCTATAACTAATTAATTGCAATGGGTGTACATTCTGACTTATAATACCAGATACCAGGCGCCAGTTTATTCTAACCCAACAATGTCTGCTGAAGCCTCATAAATTGATTAATTGCATTAATATACATTCAGTTGTCAGTTTATTACAGTCAATTGTACCTAAATTCACAAGTTTTATTATATTAAGATATTACAACATAATTGTCATAGGCTGATGACTACAAGAAAAGCTGTCCTTTTCCTTCATAAAAAAAAGTAATAAAATTGACCTAATACTATATTAAATTATTGGCGTGTTGACAAGAGTGAAAAATTGCAGTAAAGCTGTAGTGAAAGGTGAATAATGTAAATTAAGATGCAAAAATTGGCTGTAAAAATATATATTTAAAAGTATATTATAAAACGATGCTTAAATATTAAAAATGTAGCCAAGTCTACATGACTGAAAGACTGTGAGGAATTGGGATTCTATCAAGAAAGATAGATAGAAAGAAAGAAATAAAGAAAGAAAGAGTCTAATCTAAACCCGCACAGGAAGAGGTCTGCTTTGAGTCAAAAGCTGGAAGAAGTCTGGAAGATAAATGAAATCTACAGCCAGAGAAGAAGAATGAGAGATGGTTGAACAAGAAATGATGAATAAAAAGAAGCACCAGTAATGTTTCTAAGAAACTTTGTTTAGCAGTTCTAAGTCAGTGGTCCCCAATCTTATCAGCAAAGCGCCAGTCCTGTACCAGCTAAATTACAAACTGATTTATGAAACTCACTGCCTGTCTAAGAAAATCAAAAGGTGATAGAGAGCGACCTTAAAGCGTGCCTCTAGAAAGAACAATGATGGACAATGCCTAAAGAACGAATGATGAAAAGCACCCCGAGCTCATTTACAGATCTTTCCCCAGCCTCTCAATCTCGTCCAGGAAGAAGTCCAAATCACTGTGTTGCAGCTGGGGAGAAAGGATGACCATGCGGAAAAAATTTACTCGACCATCCAGAGGCTGATACCCCACCATCATGGAGCCACGTTTCATCATGCGCTCCTTGATGAGCGGTGCCACCTGGAGGACAAGATATATCATTACATAATATTTAATGTTATTTAATCAAAAAGCAGCAGATATTCAGTAAACACAGTATTCTGGTATTCTCCATAGGCTAACCTTTGCTAATTTGTCCTGGTAATCTGTCTCATTCTCCTTCCCTCTCAGGCTAGGTGGCACAAACCAGAAGCACACGTTCACAAACTGTGGCTGTGGAGAAATATGAAGGAAACAATTACATTTAAACTCTGTTGCAGGTTGACCCACTTCAGCTTGTAAAGTCGAGTCATTTTTAATTTGACTGAATGCTAGCACTTATGTTTAGTTGTTTGCCCTGTGTGTGTCTGTGTGAGTGTATACTGTGGACAAGTTCTTTGTTTATCTGCGGTTCTGTCTCACGTTTGTTTCTAGTCAGTTGGTGGAACTGCAGTTTTAAAAGGTACAATAGTCAATATTTCTTACAAGTACATATAATGTGGAAAAGTATGAATAAATGATCAAAATTCATCGTTTAAGCCATTGTCTCAGAATAAGTATTATGCAACTGAAAAAAATAACTGTTTGGAAACCTGACTTCGTGGCATGAATATGTTATTAAATGAATTGGCCCATTGTCAGTCATTTTATAGATATGCCCCCAATGTCGTTTCACATTCTCATAAATCATTAAGAGGAGAAGTTGCACAAAGTCGTGCCTGAAAATGTGTGAACCATTTATTATGTTCTTAATTTCTGTGTAAATATATTTTCATCAGAAGTCCTAAACGCAGACAAAGAGAACCCAATTAAACAAATGAGACAAAATTATACTTGGTCATTTATTTAATGAGGAAAATGTTCCAATATTACATATCTATGATTGGCAAAGGTATGTGAACCTTTGCTTTCAGTATCTTGTGTGAGCCCCTTGTGCAGCAATAACTGCAACTAAACATTTGCTGTAACTGTTGATCAGTCCTGTACATCAGCTTGGAGGAATTTTAGCCCATTCCTCAACTCTGGGATGTTGGTGGGTTTCCTAACATGAACTGCTTGCTTCAGGTCCTTCCACAGTATTTCTATTGGATTAAGGTCAGGACTTTGACTTGAATTCCAAAACGTTAAGTTTATTATTCTTTAACTATTATTGGTAGAAGGACTTGTGTGTTTAGGGTCATTGACTTGCTGCATGACCCACTTTCTCTTGAGATTCAGTTCATGGACAGATGTTATGACATTTTCCTTTAGAATTCGCTGGTCATAATTCAGAACATATTGGTAAAACAAAACAGGCCCAAACCATGATACTACCACCAACATGTTTCACACATGGGATAAGGATCTTATGGTGGAATGCAGTGTTTTCCTTTCTCTAAACCTAACACTTTTCATTTAAACCAAAAAGTTCTATTTTGGTCTCATCCATCCACAAAGCAATTCCATTAGCCGTCTAGCTTGTCCCCATGATCTATAGCAAACTGCAGAAGGGCAGCAATGTTCTTTTTGGAGAGCAGTGGCTATCTGCCATGCACACCATTGTTGTTCAGTGGTCTTCTGATGGTGAACTCATGAACGTTAAGATTTGAGAGAGGACTTTTGTTACCTAGAAGTTATCCTGGGTTCTTACTCCACTGACTATCACACGCCTTGCTCTTTGACTGTGGATTTGTGGAGTCCAAACTCTTTAGAGTTGGTTTTGTAGCATTTTCCAGCCTGATGAGCATCAACAACTCTTTTTCTGAGGTCCTCAAAATGTTGTTTGTTCATGCGATGATACACGTACACAAACATGTGTTGTGAAGATCAAACTTTGATAGATCCCTGTTCTTCAAATAAAACAGGATGCTCACTCAAAACCGATTGTCATTCCATTGATTGAAATCACCTGACTTTAATTTCACCTTTAAACTAACTGCTAATCTGAGAGGCTCACATATGTTTACCACTCACAGATATGTAATATTAGATACTTTCCCTCTGTAAATAAATTACCAAGTATAATATTGTTGTCTACTTTTAGAACATGTGTGAAAATCTGATTATGTTTTAGGTCATATTTTTGCAAGGGTTCACAAACCTTCAAGCAACACTATATTTATAGAGTTGTAACTCGGTTTTCAAGCAGTTGAATGTCCAAGTGTGCTTGAAGGTGATGTTATGACAGTCCTTGCTAATGGTAACTCTAGCTAAACCGTCATAAGTTTTGGGGGGCTTGAGATTTGTGTACATGGGTGGAACAGGTGGAGGGCTCAATAACTAAATAACTAAAAAAAAAAAATCATTCAAATCTTATTCAACTCCATCCATTTAACAAATCTTACCGAATGCACCTTTAATATAACAGTTACCTCAGAGACCAGGTGAAACCCTGCTCTTTTCTTCATCTCCTCAACAAGATACCTAAAGCAAACATCAACTTAATAATCCATTACCACACAGACTGTTTTTTCTGTTTTCATAAAATCAGAATTGAGATTGTTTTTATTTTGGTCTTGTTTACCTTCTATTGGCGAAAGCTTTGTTGACGCGGTCAGCGAGGCCCTGTGAGCCTATTGCCTTCCACATGAGCCACAGTTTCAGACAATCCACTTTGCGTCCACACTGGACTGACTTATCCCCGGTGTCCAGACCTGTGTCGTAGAACTTGTCTTGCTGGAACAAGTAGGTGGCGTTGGCGCAGTGGCAGTGCATGAGCAGGTTCTGGTGAGAGAAAAGTGCTTAAATAGGTTTTCCCAAACTTGTGGTTGAGATCCATGCAAAAGAGAATCAGGAATACCTGTCATTCATTCATTCATTCATTCATTCATTCATTCATACATACATACATACATACATACATACATACATACATACATACATACAGTGGTGTGAAAAAGTGCTTGCCCCCTTCCTCATTTCCTGTTCCTTTGCATGTTTGTCACACTTAAGTGTTTCGGAACATCAAACCAATTTAAACAAAAGCAAGGAAGCAACACAAAATGCAATTTGTAAATGAAGGTGTTTATTATTAAAGGTGAAAAAAAATCCAAACCATCATGGCCCTGTGTGAAAAAGTGATTGCCCCCCTTGTTAAAACATACTATAAATGTGGTTGTCCACACCTGAGTTCAATTTCTCTAGCCACACCCAGGCCTGATTATTGCCACACCTGTTATAAACACCTTCATTTACAAATTGCATTTTGTGTTTACTTGTGTTGTCCTTGACTATTGTTTAAATTGGTTTGATGTTCCAAAACACTTAAGTGTGACAAACATGCAAAGGAACAGGAAATGAGGAAGGGGGCAAACACTTTTTCACACCAATGTACATACATACATACATACATACATACATACATACATACATACATACATATATATATATATATGCCAAAATTTCACTATGTGAAAGGTTTTCCCAGGCTGCCACACAATTTTTAGTGCTTGCTTATATATACTTATATTCTCCCTCTGATGTCATATTAAACTATTATATTTTTTTGACAGACTGCATGACAGGATCGTACCGTTGTGTCTCTCAGCAAAATAACAGAGCACTGAAGACCAGTCATCAGCATTTTATGTGGATTCCAGGTTAGAGAGTTTGCCCTGTACACAACAGAGAAAAACATCAGACAATAGGATCTGTAAAGAGGATGTTGCTCCCTACTTTTTATTGGTGTTACAGTAAACACAGGTTTATTGGATATTCTCTGGAGGCTGTGGGTGGACATTATTTCCTACGCAACATTAGTGTTAACAAAAGAACGAGCTTCCGGGTCTTCAAACTCGGTTTAATTTTTTTTGTACCCGATAGGAATGTCATCAAAAATATTAATGACTATTAATGTTCAATTTTACCAATCCTAACAATTCTAGCTTTTCAAACCAGGTTTATTTGGACCCTTTTCTGAAAGGGAAATCCTAAGACTGTACCTTTATTTCTAAGTGTAGTGTTTCAAAATATTATATTCTCCACTATTTCTAGCTGTACGCTTATGTCCCTGTTCGGAACTCTTGGCACCCTAGCACAAATAGTAACATTAAGGGATCTGTATATACCTTTCGATTCCTGCTATTAGATTTTTGTGCTTCTTGGAAAACAGGACACTTCCTCCCCAAGCGGCCTGTAAAACAGATCAAGGAGAAGGACATCTATCAAAAGGGTGCTTATCTGTACTTTCAGAAGACTTTCTGTTCCTTGACCAGATCAGACATTACCTGCTATTTTCTCACAGCGAATGGAATAACATTTTGAGCTTGCATCATAATCCAAAGGTGTCTCATGTTATCATGTGTCATGTTCCATGTGGTTTTACAAAACACCACTGCTGATAAAGAGGACTTACATCAACATGCATCCACATTCCGTTCCTCTCAGTTATGTCAGCTATGCGCTCCAGGGGGTCAAAGGCTCCTTGTACAGTGGAGCCAGCTGTAGCATTGACAAAGAACGGGTACGCGCCCTGTAGTAAAAAGAACATGCTAATCATATGCCAACCACCACCATTTCCTTATAGCAGTCATACTGAGTCACCTCTAAACCCCATACATAGATCGGACTATAAAAATGTGGCACAGTAAAACCACAGCCAAATTGTAAGGTTTTAGTTTAGTGCTTCTTTGCTTATGAGTTGCATTTCATTTTCATAGTTAATAAAAAGTGATGGAAAAGTCAGTTGGAAGGATAATGCGTATACTTGTGATTTGGCATGAACAATTTTAGCTTCGAGGTCTTCTGGGATCATTCTGCCACTGTGGGTACAGAGAGGTGACAGAAGGATGAAGTGGACTCCAGGCATATGCAGGAAAGACAAGCAAAGGCCTTGTATAAACGAATGTACCTTTTGTCCACTTTCACGTGGTAAACGTTCTCCGTCCCGATACCTAGGAAGGCAGCCGACTTTTTCATCGAATAGTGGCTCTGCAAGGAATCAGGGTGGAATTTGATTTGTACTCTTACTGAAATACATTTCAAAGAAAAAAACAACATACTTTTTACTGCATACGTTTTCATTTTGACCTTCAAAATACAAATCTCAAACGGCATGGCATAATATGTTTTTATTAGTAAGATGTTATCTTTTGCTGGAGTTGCCAATTCATGTCGTTTGCCTCTCACGTAAAGTAAAAAATAAATTAATATATAAAAATCTGCCTTTAAAATTCACCATCAAATCTAAAAATAAAAAAATAAAGAAAGTATATTAAGTTAACTTGAAGTTTGGTAAATCATCTATTAAAGTTTTGCAATTTAGCTAATTAAGTTAGCTAGCTAGTTAAGCTTTGTCCTTTAGTCATGTAAATGAGGTAGCTAGAAAAATTAGCAAGCTAGTTAGGTTTTGTAAATCAGCTTGTTAAATTAGCTAGCTAGTTAATTCGGTTTTCATTGCTAATATACCATATCTTAGCATTCAATCCAAAATGTTTATTTGGTGTATGTCTTAGTTAGCAGAATATTTTCAGAATGACTGATTTGCTTGGCAAACTAGCTAGACATGCAGGATTGGACATGAATTTGTGGACAGCTTTTTTCATCAGTTAAAAATATTAATTATTTACTCCTAATACTTGATATTATGTTAAAATGTATATTTATATTTAAAGTATATTTTTGCCTTCATAATTCTACTTTGAACTGATTTTGATACAACACACATACTTCTACTTAAGAACAGTTTCCCTGTACATTTCCCACCACTTGCAAGGAATATGACAAAGCAAGTGATATACACAAAGAAAACAGCTGTGATGATATTTATTGAAAGAGTACCCTGTTATTCTTATCTTTACCTCCTGTGATGTGAACACAGCCAGACGTGGGACAGACCACAGGCCTTGCGTCTTCACCTGCGGAAACGCCCAATAGCGAGCCACATTCATGGCATACATGTTAGAAATAGAGCCTCCTGGGCAGAATATGCCATCCCCCTCGGACCAGCCCACTAGGGAGCGCAGACTGCGGAGAACTGCATCCTCCATCAGAACAAAGACCGGAGCCACCTCGTAGGTGTACCTGATAGATACACCATTTTAAACTTGGTTGGCTGTTTTGCAGCTCCTGAGTTAGACATCAACTAAGTACAGAATAAAATACTTGAGGCGTGATGTTTTTGGAAAATAATCATCAACGGGATGGTTTGGTGAAGCGGAGATATTCTTACCACCCAGAAGTAGATTAAACTTAAAAGTAACAGCTTTACCACATATTCTTCCTGACACTAGTGACACTGGAGATTCATTCACATAAAATTACACTGTATCAGTATTTAAATTCATTTTTAAAAATCTGCTTATTATCTGAAATAGTCAATATTATAGAAATGTATCAGAACAAGGGTATTAATATGATATGTCCAATCTGCTGACAAATTAATCAACCCCAACTGACCAATCACAATTAAGATTTCAGCAGCGCTGTGGTAAAATGATCAGTATATTCCCTAAAAAATGACTTCGTGGTATGACGTCAACCCTGTCCAGGGTGTACCCCGCCTAGTGCCCGATGCTCCCTGGGATAGGCTCCAGGTTCCACGTGACCCTGAAAAGGAGTAAGCGGTAGAAGATGGAGGGATGGATGGTATGACGTCAATGACGGAATCTGTTATGGTTAAACTGATATGCTGTAGATAATAGCACCACAAAAATGTGAAAACTTTCATCAAAATATTTTAGCAGCTACCCTTAAATAATTACTGTCATCAATGTAATCATCTAGTAAGCCGATGCTATGGTGTACTGAAAACCCCCCTGCTATCGCGTTATAGGGTTATGATGTTATGGCATTTCCATATACTTCCACCCATAATATTCTATTTCTTGCATGAACATTTTTTTGTAATGTTATAACGCCGTGTTGTTGAAGTCTAATTGTTGATATGTAGACGTTTATGTAGCTATCATATGCAATTATCAATAGTTAATGTTCCACTTCACGTCACACAAAGCAGAATTTCCCTATAACAGAATGCCACCATGCGTTTTATTCCTCACATAATGCAATAAACATACTTGGTTATCTCTTTTTGACTTCAGCTTTACTGCTGCCCTTATACATGGACGAAGCGCTTTGCTTTGATGCACTGGTAAATCCTGGACAGTGACCCTTGGAGTGGCATTATGGCACTGCACATGCATGCAAAGAAATGTAAAAATATCTTTCTTGGATATTTTCCAAAATTCCTCCACTTTGATGGTGCAAACGTTTCAGTTATTGGACACCACGATGGACATGCACGGATCTCTTTCCTAAACGCATCAAGCTACATGCTGTATCTGTATTGTTCTGAGAAATTAGAGCACCAGGCTGATTATAGTGTTTATAACATAAAGGTTATTGAGGTTATTCAGCAGATGGATTATCTAGTAGTGACAGTAGTAACAATCTTATCTTTCCTCCAAGGTCACACACTTGTGCCAACTAGGCCACACTTACTGACTAGTGTTGAGTGTCTCCGTGAGGAGGCGTCCAGTCAGGGCATGGTAGTCCACTCCAGCAAACAGCTGATTGAAGAAGCGAGGGTGATCTGGAAAGAAAGAATGCACAGCTGCAGAATGTAATTCTTTTTCTCAGTTCATTAATAACAAACAGGCAGAGATGAAGGTGACTTACTGGTTTTCACGCTGTATTTGGCGACGTCGTGTACTCTCTGCAGCAGCTTTTCTTGAGATTCCCCATGTTCTCTCAGCTCCAAGTCCAAAAGAGCCCTCAGTTGGTCGGGGTCCTTCCACTCACACACCTGGAAATGTATGCAAAGGTTTTGTTAGATACAGACTCTTGCATCTTGTGCTACATTATGCTTAAGATGATTGTTTTGCTTTGGGGACCTTTTCCTTCACATCTGTAGCCTTATGAACCGCCTCCTCCATGATCACTTTGAAAGCCTCAGAGAGGAACTGCTCGCCTACTGAACGGTCCAGTTCAGCTTCATCCACATGATGGTGGCCATTTGTGGCCATTTTGCTCATAGTGCGCTCTAAAGAATTGAATAAAATGATATAATATGTAGAATGTAACTACATAAAATGATGAGGCTGTTACTGTATGATAGCAGCTTTATTATAGATTGTAGCTTTCCTTGTAACAGTTAATCTAATTAACACCTCACCACAAATAATTTGCCAAGACATGTTCACTTCTTTAGCTTTGAATCGGTGCTATGAAGGTAATGTAGTTCATAAATAATGGATCTCACACACACACACAAAAAAAATCCAGTTAACATCTGACTGTATCCAGTTATTTGGTAATATAAGCATGAAGAAAAAAAAAACACTGGTAATGACAGGGGAAATAATCCTGATCATAGCTGAAAAGACAAAAGCCGATCCACTTAATGAGAGAGAAGCGAATCTTCTCTGTGAAAGGATGAGTCACTGTCACAAACGCTGATCTGATAAACAACAGGGGAGTGAATTCACTGAGTCAAACACTAATCCACTAAATAAGAGAATTTCATTTGTGAAATTCATTTGTGACTGAAATGATTCAATGATTCAAACACTGATCCACTAAATGAGAGAGGAGTGTAGCTGCCCGCATCAAGTTCAAGGCCTTGATGCTCACCTACAAGACCTTGTCAGGAACAGCACCCTCCTACCTCAACTTTCTCCTGAAGGCCTACGTTCCCTCTCGCAATTTGCAATCGACTAGCGACCGACGTTTAGTAGTTCCCACTCAGCGTGGCATAAGGTCCCTTTCCAGAGCCTTCACGCTTACCGTTCCCCAGTGGTGGAAATCTCAATCTGGACTGCAGAATCTCTCACTATCTTCAAAAAACAGCTAAAGACCCACCTCTTCCGTGAACACCTAACCAACTCCTATAGAAAAAAAAACCCCACACACAACGCACTTACACCTCTACTCTGTGCACTCTTGTATAGTAGCATAACTTGTATTGTTCCCTACTTGATATGTCGCTTTGCTTATTTGTAAGTCGCTTTGGATAAAAGCGTCTGCTAAGTGAATAAATGCAAATGTAAATGAGTGAACCTTGTTCATGACCAAAATGATTCACTGACTCAAACACTGATCCACTAAATGAGAGAGGAGTGAACCTTGTTCATGACCAAAATGATTCACTGACTCAAACACTGATCTAATAAATGAGAGAGGAGTGAACCTTGTTCATGACCAAAATGATTCACTGACTCAAACACTGATCCAATAAATGAGAGAGGAGTGAACCTTGTTCATGACCAAAATGATTCACTGACTCAAAAACTGATCCACTAAATGAGAGGAGTGAACCTTGTTCATGGCCAAAATGATTCACTGACTCAAACACTGATCCAATAAATGAGAGGAGTGAACCTTGTTCATGACCAAAATGATTCACTGACTCAAACACTGATCCACTGACTCAAACACTGATCCACTAAATGAGAGAGGAGTGAATCTCCGTCATAACCGAAATGATTCTCTGACTCAAACACAGAATCACTCGTCTCATATTTACTGGATCAATGTTGTGAAATGATTCTCTGACTCAAACACTGATCCACTACGCAAGAGAGCAGTGAATCTTGGTCTCGAAATGATAGACTGATTCAAACACTGATTCATTGAAATATTTTATTTCCAGCGTTTAGTTTTCTCTTGATTACTGGATCAGTGTTTGACTCAGTGGATCAATTTATAACTTAAATAAGAGAGGAGTGAGTGAATTCATCATGAATGTATTTCACTGCCCTCCTATTTAGCAAATCAGTGTGCGAGTCAGTGAATCATTCGCCAATGATCTTGATTCACTGACTCAAGCACCGATTCACTGAACAAGAAAAGAGTCAGTTTCCGTTGTGAAATGATTCACTGATTCAGACACTGATCCGCTAACCGGGAGAGAAATGAATTATTGTTATGGTCAAAATCATTCATTGACTCAAACACTGATCCAGCAAAAAAGAAAGGAGTGAATCACTGTCATGACAGAGAGTGACCGTGACAGAAACGTGTACTAATTCATTTACTGATACTTAATGAGATAAAAAAAAAGAAGAAAAAAAGTGAAAAACTGAATCCTTCTCAAACCAAACATACAGATGATAATATAATTCCAGATTGAACTTCAATTCAGAATGATGGATTCCCCCTGCATTTTCGCAATAAATAAATAAAATAAAAATTGTTTTAATGTAATTTTTATTCATTTAGTGTTCTTTTAGAGTTTGGATTAACTTCAAGCGTCTTGGCATCATGCAAACAGCAGCTCCTGTATGCTTCCCTTCATCTGCACAATCATTTATTTTTATATTTTTTAAATAAGTGTCCACAGAAATGCTGCAAAGTTGTGAAGTATTAGTATCAAAACACATGCAACATTTTTTTGTTGTTGTTGCTCTTAAAATATTGTATAGTTTATAGTTTTTATTTCTCCTTTAAGTGGAAATATGTCAGTCTCTCAGCACAGGACACGTTTTCAGTAAGAATCAAGCTTTTTCTCACCTAAAGTAATGGTTGAATTCATTTCTGCAGTCCTGTAGTGTGCTCTGAAGTCGCACTTAAACCTATTTGTAATCCGATATAACGTCTAATTTAAGCAGAACGGCTGACCAATGAGAAGCGAGCAGCAAGGACGCATCGTCACGCCATTGGACCAGAGAGGCTGGGCTTTTGCTGTCTGTCCGCAAAACTCCGCGAAGCCACAACTCGGAAAGGCAGTGAGCCAAAAATAGTACAGAATTAACATCCAGAGCCATTTTTAACCTCGACTATTCTTTTATAACCAGTAAAAAGGGGGGTGGGGTGGGCAGGGGTGTTATGACTGTATGATTATAACATGCGGTAGCCTATTGAGGATGAGGTCTGAAGGATAGATAGAATTTGTAACGTACTTATTTATCCATACGCATGAATTATAAGAGTCCATAGTAATGGCATCATTTGTCATAAATGTCGTCATTTTAACGACATAACGACACAGCTTAACACCAGATAACACATCACCGTTATCTTTAAGATTACCCTCTAACATACTGGGCTCATTTAAATCATTATGCCTACTGTCCAAATGCAAAGTAAATATAAATAAAACATTAAACACACACACACACACACACACAGACATGTACACAAACTTGATTTATGATTTTTGTATAATTAGAAAATGGCCTATATTCAGATTATGCTAGTTTTTGTTGTTGTTGTTGTTCATGCACACCAATCATCAATCACTTCATTTACATAAAATTCAGGATTAACCAATGAGCGTCCGTTTTCCAACACGTATTAAAATAGTAGTTTTAAGATCATATATATATATATATATATATATATATATATATATATATATATATATATATATATATATATATATATATATATAAATTCCCACTGTGGCCCTGTATATGCGGAGTTTGCATGTTCTCCCCGTGCTGCGGGGGTTTCCTCTGGGTACTCCGGTTTCCTCTTCCAGTCCAAAGACATGCATGATAGGCTGATTGGTGTGTCTAAAGTGTCCGTAGTGTATGACTGGGTGTGTGAATGTGTGTGATTGTGCCCTGCGATGGACTGGCACCCTGTACTTGTGTACCCTGCCTTGTGCCCTATATCTCCAGGTATAGGCTCCAGGCTCCCTGCGACCCAATAGGATAAGTGGTATAGAAAATGGATGGATGGAGGGAAGATGTGATCACATGGGGAAAACATGTGAAGGTGGATATCACCATGTTGTGCCCTGAAGTTGCAGATGTGGCCTCAAGTAAACTGTGAGAGCACGTGATCATGTGTGGAAAAAGGATTATTTATGCAAATAATGAGCCCATACTTAAAATTCTGCAAAATATCAATATATATATATATTATATATATATATATATATATATATATATATATATATATATATATATAAATATCAGTATAAATGAGTGAATCATGAGTAAAAGTCATTTGTGAAAATTAAATCTACATGAATCACATGTGCAGCATCGACCCCCCAACAAAAAAAACTAAAAAAAATATTAAAACAAAAACCCCAGGAAAAAATATACAAAAATAAAACCCACAAAAGAAAAAATGGTACAGTTTCCACTTTTGCGCATGCACAGTGTACACATCGCAGATCAGCCCATTATAACCCTACACAATATATAAACAGTGATAAATCAGACAAAACTCTAAATTGCATTATAAAAACCTGATAAAACTGTTACTCACTAACTTTGAGTACTTTTCACCACTAAGTTAATAATTAACCATAGATATTTTTTTTTCTATTTACCTAAAATGTACTCAATGACACAAACATAAAAAAAAAAAAGACCAGCAACTGAATAAATAACAAAGGGAAGGAAATAAGCAGACCTAAAACTGCACTGAAGTTGCATTAAGCATTAAGTAAATTTCCTCACACAAACTTTCAGCTGACATGAAGTTAAAAAGTCACTTTTTATAGCCATGCAGTCTGGCTGTTGATGCAGTGGAATTGTACAAAGCTCCTCCTCCTATCTGATTACTTGGCACACAGTACAAGGGTGAACAAGGGTGAAAAACCCGGGTGAAAACCCATCAGGGTGAAACAACGTGATACTTGCCGAGAGAACAAAGTTCACCATGGAAGCAGCAGATAAATTGTTTAAGTTGGAACAAAAAAAGCTTCCTTTCGACACTCCATGTCTGCGCTGGAATTCTTCATCTGAAATGAGTTTAAAATAGGAAGAAAAAATAGTTAGTATAAATGCAGTTATGGAAACCAGTCTGGTCAGTTTAAACCCTTAATTTAAAAAATAACTCACAAAATACATGAACCTACTGAAAAAATACACAGTAACTGTCATAGTGTAGTAGTTTTTTAAATACTTATAAAGGCAGATTATAAGTAAAACTCAAATACATTTTAGTTTAGTGCATTTATAATTAGACATTTCATTAAAAGTACTTCCTCTGTTTTGGTACTTATATGTGCATTTTATTTTTATTAAATATAATTTTAGCATTACTTTTTATTGTATGCATCTTATTCTATTTTCACTTCATCTTTTATTACATCTTTGATTGTCCAGCATGTTGATACCACTCTATAAATAAAATGTATCATAATTACTATAGTAATTATTAATATTGGACACAAAATGAAATGTCCCTGATTATTTCAGTGTAATTCAAGGCTTAGTTGGTTTGGCTTAACGAAAAGTTTCTGCTTTCCTGTCCTTATGTACAAACTGATCCTAGATGAACTAAATGACAAATTTACTCTGATGTGCTCAGTAAGCAGCTCACATATGCATTTATACAGTTCACACAACTGATACCCTTTTGATATTGGGGACGAAATTCAGCATTTAAGCCTGTGCAATTTCTTTCTTTCTGTTTAAAAGAAGAATTAACTCTGTACAACTCATTGGGAGCATTATTTTTTAATGCAACCAATACAAAAGACATAAAATAAAAAAGCACAGAAATTTATATATAAAAAAAACCCAACATACTAAAACTCAAATCTGATCCCGAGAGATCTGTCCATCTGGACCATGAATCATTTTGGAATGTATCATTATATTTAACAACATTTATACATATACACACACACACATATATATATATATATATATATATGAATGACAACACTGGAGAAATGACACTTTGCTACAATGTAAAGTAGTGAGTGTACAGCTTGTGTAACAGTGTAAATTTACTGTCCTCTCAAAATAACTCAACACACAGACATTAATGTCTAAACCACTGGCAACAAAAGTGAGTACACCCCTAAGTGAAAATGTTCAAATTGGGCCCAAAGGGTAAATATTTTGTGTGGACACCATTATTTTCCAGCACTGCCTTAACCCTCTTGGGCATGGAGTTCACCAGAGCTTCACAGGTTGCCACTGGAGTCCTCTTCCACTCCTCCATGACGATATCACAGAGCTGGTGGATGTTAGAGACATTGTGCTCCTCCACCTTCCGTATGAGTATGCCCCACAGATGCTCAATAGGGTTTACTCCATCACCTTCACCCTCAGCTTCTTTAGCAAGGCAGAGGTTGTCTTGGAGGTGTGTTTGGGGTTGTTATCATGTTGGAGTACTGCATACTGATCATGCTCTGTATTCGGTATGTCACAGTACATTAAAAATGAAATGTGAGGGGTATACTCACATTTGTGATAGATATATATATATATATATACACATACACACACACACACACACACACACACACACTGCAGCACACATGAGAACATGCAAACTAGGATATTATAGGATAGGAAATTATATACCACAATAATGTAACAAAATTATTTTTGAAAAACAAAATAACACATTATTTTTTATCAAATAAGGTCAAGGAAGTAAATCTGTCCATGTAGCTACTTTGAAACCCTTCATCCTATGATACAATATATACAGGTGCATAAAATCATCACCACACATCCACCTTAGTAATAATGTGTAATGAGAACAGAAAGCAGTAACGCTAACGCTAGCTCTCCTCCAGCAGGAAGTCGATGCTCCCGGGCGTCATGCTGCTTTCCTCCTGTGTGAGAAGCGAGTGCAGGCGAGTGGCCAAGGCTTTATCCCTCTCTCGCATGCTCCAGAGATGCAGCATGCTGAACACCCGCTCTTTGTGGTTGTGCGGGTTCTCCTCTACGATCTGTTCCAGCTTTACGCTGGGGATCTCCAGCGCCACTCTGCCCACTTCCTTCCAGTCAGCACCAATGTAGCGAGCCACCATCATGAGCTCCTTCTCCGTCACCGTCCTGCTGCCTGCTGAGAAAGACAACCATGTCATTGAGATGGCAACAACAAGTGAAATGTGGCAGCAGGACGTCTGAAAGTGAACAAGGACATGAGTCTCCAAAATAAAAACCTAATTTAGAGTCTGGATAAAGAACTCAAGAAACCTCAGTCTATGAATCTTACTTTTCTTTACTTTGCACGGCTGTTTTCTGGCATCGTCTTCTTCCGGGTGCTTTTCTTTGCTTTTCTTCCTTTTCTTCCCTACAAGGTACAAATTAATTCATGTTCAGAAATTGTTAAATAATTGAAATATCCAGTATTGTTATTAATCTTGCATGTCTGCTGTAGTACCTATGGTGTTTAATTTGCTCAGAAGCAGCTCGTTGAGAAATCCCAGTTTAGGAAATGTCTCTTGTATCTCTTTTTCCTTTAAAAGATACAGGAATCGAGTAACACGTTCTCCGTCTTTGCCCATCATGTAATCCAGGATGTCCCGGGCTTTTTCCCACGGAACTGCAGAGGCTTTGACGTGGTCATATTCTCTCTGGGTCAGTAAGCTGGATGAATGACAGTGCTGGAGCAGAAAGTCAGGATCTCCACACAGAGCATCTATCAGCTGTGGTTTAAACTTCAGTAAGAGCTGAGAGCCACCTGCTGGCTCTGTATCCATTCTTTCCTAAAGTTCCTCCTGAAAAAACGAGTAAAGAGGTAGTATTGACTTTGAGAAGTAGTACTGACTTGCACCTTTGAAATACACACAAATTGGTTAACATCGCGTAATACACTAAAATGTACTTGTACAGGTTTCCTTTACAAACAACAGCAGGTGCTGTTTCATTTATTCCTCTTCAGTAAACGTGTTATCCAGGATACAATTGTGTTTTAAGTGACTAATTTGTTTAGATTTATATTAGTAAATAGTGCAGGCAGGTACATGTGAGGAATAAAATATGATGGGTCGCGCTGTTATAGGAAAATAATCCACGACAGGGTGGTGCGATGAGACCTGACGTAAAGCAGAGGTACTGTAACCCAGTTGATTACTTTCCAAAAGCAGCACACACTGAAAGGCTTTATTCCTCTCACACCACAGCAATTTGCCAACCATTACATTTTTTTCAAAATTTACTAAAAAAACGACACATTTTTATTAGATTTCGATTACATGAAGCGTTTGCCATATAAGTCCATGGTTAAGTTGTTACTATAAAAATGATAACGTAGAACGAGCACATTTATAGCTTCTGCTATAGAAAATTTGTCAACACCTTCTGACCAACCAAATTCGAGATTACAGCAGTGCTGTGGCACAAGCGAAAATAATAACTTTGAGTGCAGGCAGGAGTGGGATTTTCTTTAAATCAGGGCTTTGCACAAAAGATAAACGTGTTTAAGCATACCATCATCAGTTAGCATTCAAAATAATAGACACAAAACCACAACATGATTCCGAATTCTCAGTCCGGTCTCAGCGAAATGTTAACAGAGTCCTTTTAGCCATGAATCGAATCAGGGCTGAATGCACATTTTGATGATCTCACATGACGTGTCCTGGCCCAAACCTGCAGTCAATCTGCCGTAATTTTTGAAAAATTGCACGTCCCTCCGAATATTAAGGAGTTTGCTTGATTTTGCGTTGATTTCTGAGATCTCATAATCATGAAATCCTGGAGGGACTGATTAACGAACTTTAAACATCTTGGTTTCATCAATTGGAAGTGAGGTGACTTCACTCAATAATATGCTCGCGTCATGTTTAAAATGCTCAAACAAACCTGTTTTTGGTAAATGGTCATTTTTTAACAGCTGTTGAATGACTCGCTGGTCGCTAATCATTACCTTAAACATGATATAGGCAACTTCTGAACAATTCTGGCTTGAATAGTTGCCCTTTCTCTAATTCATATCCTCGGTTGTCCTTGTTGACTTGTAAAGTCCTGTACGTATTCTGTTTAACTGTGAAAAACATGTAAGGACTGACTCGAGATTGAGCTCGAGTTGAGATTTGGCGACGGTCTTTATTTAGGTAGTGTAAAATATGAAACATAACGAATGAGACTTTTAACAGTCTACACTTAACGTCAAACATAGACAAAATAATTCAATGCCGCATTTTCATTAAATGGGGCGCACGGTGGCTTAGTGGTTAGCACGTTCGCCTCACACCTCCAAAGTCCGGGGTTCGATTCCCACTGGGGTCCTGTGTGTGCAGAGTTTGCATGTTCTCCCTGTCCAGGGTGTACCCCGCCTTGTGCCCGATGCTCCCTGGGATAGGCTCCAGGTTCCCCGTAACCCCGAAAAAGGATAAGATGGATGGACGGATTTTCATAAAATGGACAATTCTTGCTAAGTCTTCTCATAAAGTGTAATGAAAATATCAAAACATTTTTTTTCATTTTGCACGCTTGCGACTACAGTATTATCTGAAACTTGTCGATGACAGAGGTCACAGCAGAACGGCCAGACTGGGACGAGCTGACAGGAAGTCTACAATAACTCAAATAACCACTCTTTACAACCGTGGGGAGCAGAAAAGCATCTCGGAAGAGCACGAGTTGTCAAATCTTGATGCGGATGGACTCCAACGGCAAAAAGGAAGAGGTCTCTCACCGGTATCAGTTAAAAGTAGGACCCCGAGGCTACAATGTGCACAGACTCCCCCAAACTGTACAGACCAGGCGATGTTCTTCCCATCCTAGTGAGACCCAACATGGTCCTCTGCAGCTGGAGCACATCTGCCTCACGGTTCGAGGTGGTGTGCTTTCTGCTCACCACAGTTGCTAAATTCTCTCCCGTATTATAACATTACAGGAACATTTCCCAATAATGTTGATTACTACTTTATCCTGTACAGGTCTGCACAGTTAATTAGATGAAGATTTATTTGTATTAAAAAAAATAATAAGTCAAATTCTGAGTTCCAGTACAGAAAAGATTAATATCAGCAAATGACATGGCAAAGACTGATTGTAGTAAATAAAACCCTCTATATTAACCTGCAGTGTCTTGTCTGAAATGTCATCAGCATTAATAATAAGTGCACGTTGTTTATGTAAATATCAACAGTGTGGAAACAGCTGATTTACCTGAGCTGAGCTCTCTGGAGGGTCTCAAACTTTCAGCTCAACTCCCGCGCATTACTACATCAACGTGTCCCGTATATAATGTTTATACACCGCTGGGTTTGAAGGTGTACATTAGAGTGTAATACAAGCGCGTACAGGGGAAAATGTCTAAACTGAATCTCCAGGTCTAATGGCGCGCTTTTTGTGTTAGTTTTGTCACGGTGTTGTGCTTTTCCTGGTCGGTGTTTTAGGTCTTTCCTGCACTGAGAGGAAACACGGATGTCTCTGCTGACCCCTGCAGGCAGGAGGATTAGACTGCACCCACTCAAAATCCGTGTAAGCACTTTAACAACAACAACATCAATAATAATAATAATAATAATAATAATAATAATAATAATAATAATAATAATAAGAAGCCTTCATACATTTATCAAAATGTTTTACAGTGTGAAGTTCAAAGTGAAATAAAAAAAATAACGCAGTCAAAATAGATACCTATATTTGTAGGCTGTTGTTTAAAAAAATCAAGTTTACCTCAAGTAACTAACAGGCATTATCATTGTTGGGCATACCAACAATAAATCCAAGCATCATACTTTAACAAGAAGAGAAAACAACAACAACAACAAGTAATAATAATAATAATAATGATAATAATAATAATAGCTACGTATATTAAAAGTAAACTATAATAGAAATTAAAGTGAGCATAAGGGGGGTTAATCAAGGTATATTGCAAGCAATTCAGAGAGACTTAAGGCACTCCTCTTTTTCAGTTGCTTTAAGGATTGAAAGAAATTTTAACTGCCACAAAACTTGGGGCAATTTTATTTAAAATCTCCATTTGTGTATGTAAAATTTACCCACGATCAAAATATTATGACACAAAAATCCAACCACTTTATCTTGCATAACAACTGTGGTATTTAAAAACAGGTATTACATTACTTGTAACTAACCACTCATTTATTCTGTCCCAAGACAGATTAACAATGTTACAAGCATAGAAAAGAGTTTCAATATCTATCTATCTATCTATCTATCTATCTATCTATCTATCTATTTATTTATTTTAAAAAATACCTACATCACTATCCAAATGAAACCTTAATATGTAAAAATTCACTGCAAAGATAAATATCATTCATTGTTTTTTTAAGTGAACTTCCTTCACTTTAATTAACAAAAGGAAATGACAGATATCTAGTTCTAACTATAACTATATTTACAGGTAATACCAAATGGTGTCCTTTGTTGTACAATGACTCTAAATGCTCGTTTTACCTCCACGTGGAAAGCCTCACCTGCCATTAACGGTATTTTAGTATGAAAACAGGTGGTTCATGAATATGCTAATAAGCTATAATTACGTCATTAAGTGACTTTGGCGGCTGTTTGAGAGTTTTTCTGTGGTGGCATACAAGTGGACTCAGTCTGTGAGTGTCTTATCTATGTTATATTAATAATATATTCACATTCATGTGGATTTACTCAAGTTATGAGCTGATTTAACATGATTAAATAAAAATGGGTTGCTAGTTAAGGGTTGTTAGGCCAAGAGGAAGTATTATTTTGCCTCGTTAACTAATTTGTTGCTGCTGTTATCTTGCGAACTCTGAGATGACATGGTGGGTTTGTTTGTTTTTATTATTTTTAAAAATATAAGGCTTGGCTATGAATTAATTCCCCTCAAGGTCACGAGATAATATTTCGAGGCTATAGTATCTTGTCACTACGAATTATTACATTGTGGCCACAAATTCATGTTGTTGAAGGTTATACTTATTTACACGGCCTCCAGGTAATTATTTGAATCATTATTATTATTATTATTATTATTATTATTATTATAAGAATAATTAAAAAGGATATTCATTTATCCATGTAACAACTTTAGTATTTTAACTTTAGTTGTTCTGCATCACTCCAGAGCTGAAGTGTAATAATATCAGTCACCATGTTCAGGTTCCTGTAGCCACATTGGTCTAATTCAGTTGATTTTATTTAATTTTTGTCATCTCAGTCATTTTTAAACTTTAGTAGATGCCACAAGATGGATCTCATGAAGCTTAACTTGTGCCTTAATAAGCCATTTTAATTATATGTGGCCAGAACTTATTTAAAAAAATAACCACCATGTCACTTCAGAGGCTCTGGACCATTCTACAGAAGACGAGGCAAAACATATATTTTTATATTTAACTTTCAGGATCGAGAGAAAGTGAGCAGTGCACAAACAGCCAGCGATGACTGACTGACTTTATTTAAACCCCACTGCTAAAGCAAGACACTGCACGTAAATAGGGTAAGTACAGTGGTTTGCTGACAAGTATTCTTCCAAGTATCTATACATATTTATGCAAATTATCCTGTTCAAATGATGATAAATATACCTTTTAAAAAAAAAACCCAGATGAAGAATGATTTAGTGTTTTGGTTTTTGGTTAAGAACCTCTCAGGTGGTCATGTGATGCTATGCTGTGGCACCTTTTCAGCAATTTCTGATTTATGGCAACAAGGAAGCTGTTAAAATAAATAAATAATATATATATTATGTGTGTGTATATATATATATATACACATAATATATATATATTGTGTGTTATATATATATATATATATATATATATATATATATATATATATATATATATATATATATATATATATATATATATATATATATATGTGTGTGTATGTATGTGTGTGTCTGTCTGGAGACATGACTCAGAATATTTTTGAAAGACAACCCAGAGGGCAGCTCTGTTAAAACAGGTGCTTTCCAACCAGTGTAAGGTTCCCAGGACCAGTCATGTTGTTTTTCACCAATAGTTACCGAGATTCACTGTGCTGACTGTTAGAGACTCCTGAGTGACTCAAATAAGTGTCTCGTTAAGGGTTAGACTTGTTTGCGGTTGAAATCTTGACTGAATATGAAATGAATGATAAACTAAATCGAATTTAATCGACTAAACCATTAAAAAAGTTGATGTCTTGTCAGAGGAAAGCACTAGAGCTGGGAGCAGAATTCAATTCCAGCAGGAGATCTGCATCAACTTGACCAAACATCCTGTCATTTATCATTTTTGCTTCCATTTCCATATCAGACAATATGTTTTCCTGAGCTGATTTCACAGATCACTGCCTGCTTTGAATGTTTCAGCAGAGATTGTGTAGTGAGGGCGATGGGAATGCATTTTTCAGGTTGAGGATAGACTGAATGGCGTCTTTGTGGGTTAACTTAAAATACAGCAAGTGTCGTACACACGGCACACATGAAACATGAAGAGTAAATGCTTGACAAGTAGTGGTGCCGCAAACGCAGTCCCATGTGTTTTATAGAGCTCTGTTGTTTGGAACAAATCTCCGTGGGAAGTCTAAAGCCATGAAAAGCACACTCGGCTATTTACCGCCCCAAGAGAACGAGTTAAACTTACAGCCTTGTAAACATTTGCCTCTTTGTATGCTTAAGTGAACGAGTGCCTCAGGAAGTTCTGCAGAGGTGTACACTCCATTTCTCATTCCAGTACACTGTGGAACAATTTGAGGAAGGCATAGCTGCTTGAGAAAACCGAAGAGATGTTAAGGTGTTCCTGTGAGTCACTTATCCTAAGAGGTCTCAAAATATCTGTGCCAGCTAATGCACTTTAAAGGTGCAATAGTCCATTTTTTAATTTTTATTTATTTTTGGGTTCCTTACTTGTACAAACAAATAACCTGAACGATGTGTAGAACAAAAACAATATTGATTAAGACGTGGCCTTAGCAAAAGTGTACAAAATTACTGAGAAAACCCGTTTGAAAAACGGACGTTTGGGCCGGAATACCCCCCCCAATCATTTTATAAATTTTATAGATAGAAGACTAATCTTATCTAATGTATCTTTAAAGCCAGGGTTGTAAAAATGGGGTCTGTGAAGTAGTATTGACGGGGTGGGTGGTCCATAATTTTCATTCATTTTCTGTACCGTTTATCCTACGCAAGGTTGCAGGGAACCTGGAGCGTATCCCAGGGGACTTGGGGAACAAAGCTGGGGACACCCTGGATGGGGGTGGACTATGGAAATGCCAATCGGCTTACAGCACATGTCTTTGGACTGGGGGTAGAAACCCCTGAAGCACGGGGAGAATGTTTAAACGCTATGCACACAGGGCGAAGGTGGGATTCAAACCCATGACCCCAGAGGTGTGAGACAAGCATGCCAACCACTAAGGCACAACCTATCATTATCAAAAATTATTATATTTTTCAGCAATTTCTTGTGCTTTTAATACAGCTAAATGGGTCCCTGCCTGCAAAAAGTTTGAGAACCTGTGCCTTGAAAGCTATACAAGTTTATTTATTTTTTTTCCTCTCGGATGTGTTTGTGTCGAGCATGTTTGCTTAAATAGCATGGCTGGCTAAGCCTACCCTCACACATGGCATTCATGTGATTAGGATTATGGTGATGAGACTTGGTGATGTTGTCAGCAGGGCTTCCACCATAGAGTGTAATTCTCTGTAGAGTGCTTCACTAAAATATACATTATTTGCCAGTTTTGAAAGTATTCTGCTTAAACTTCAGCTGATAACTCTCAAAGCGTTGTAGAGAGGTTTCAGTAAGATGTATTTCAGGAAGAATATTGGCTTAAACCTTTTTCCCGAATGTGAAATCATCGCTCATGCCTAAATTGGAATAAAAGTATTGGTTGTTTCCTCCTTCTTGTAATATACAACACGTGACACGTAAAAGACTGTAGGACACGAGTTTAGCGGAAAATAGCCGATGACTGTGTGGTGTGATGCAGCTGATGTGACGCGGAGTAACTGTTACCACGTCAAAATTCCCTCCAGGTCATTCAGTCCCTCCAGGATTTTGCGATTTTACAATCGCAGAAATTAATGAATTAATTAATTCACAGAAGCGTGCAGTTTTTCAAAAAGTTCCACAGGTTTTTCTCAGATTTGGGCCAAGACGAGTCAAGCGATGTCATCACAATGCATGTTCAGCCAAAGCTCTCTTCGATACATATGCGTCAAACATGAATACAGCTAAATGGTCTCATGTACCAACAAACATCATTGCGAAAGACCGCGCAAAACAAAAATCTGCGAGTATTTTCCAATAAATCGTATCGTGAAGTGCTCAAATGCCACAGCGGTTTGCCAACAATGAGCGGCAATACAACACGTTGTGCTGTGGAACGTCTGTGAAACAAATCATGCTAACAATATAATAGATAGTCATTTCCTCAACATTCTTTCTTTTACCTTCTCTTGAAGTTCATAAGACAAACTTAGCTTTTCATGTTATCGCGATACCAGAACACGCAAACTCCGCTGTGCTGAAGACGTTCCTGTAGAGGAAAACGTACTGACACTGGAGACTCCTTCCATAAAATAAATAAGTGTCTCTTTACAGAAACCTTGTTTATTTGTTAAACAACACGTTTTTTTAATTAACTCATCAGGCTTAGATTAGACACTAATCTTTATGTAGGAGTTGTTACTCTTGGAAGTAGTAACGTTTTAGTATATTAGAACAAGCTAATTTAATTTAAGACACCATCTAATCAGCCAGAATCGAGAGTTCAGCAGTGCTATGGTATAACTGATTTCCAGTTAGTTTCTCCAGAACTGTGCTATCAGATTGGGTTCCAATAGATGATCTCATTTGGAAATGGGTGGAGACTTCCTGGAATTGTCTGTGAATATTCCCAAACCGTCTGAGTCATAGCAAGAGGGGTGATGTGCTCAGGTTGGCTGGGACTTACCTGCTAGGTGAAAAGAGGGAGCTGTGTGCTCATTGGCTGGGAGGAGACAAAGTGCTCACCCTCCCACACACATACACAGAGTCTGTAAAACTTAAGAGTCTGAGAGTTCAGTGAAAGCAAGGACACGCACAGGAACACAGAAACAGCTAAAACAAAACGAAAGCCACAGACGTTTGACTTTAAGACGAGGATTAACTCCCCACACAGTCCACTTACTCACGGTAGGTCATTACTTTTTGTTTCTTTGGAGAAAACCTGGTTTTATGGTAAAGGATAAGTTGCTGGAGGGTCATTTTTCTAGTACAAGTGGAAATGAAGTTAGTTCTGCAGTTACCTTGAAGTTTCTACAATCTGTTAGTTTTCCAGAGTTTATGTTCGTGACACACTTGTCTTTTGGGATATTAAACCTTTGATATATTTTATAATACAACCCAAGATTTTTTTTCTCTCTCTCTTTCAGCTTAGCATTGTTTAAAAAAAAAAAAAAAAGAAAAGAAATGGGTAAAAAGATAAAACCAGCTGAAAGTGAACATTGAATCAGCATGAACCCATGTGGTGGTTTTTTTTTTTTTTTTTTTCCTTTAAATGACACATCCTGCTCAGATGCCGGTTAGAAAAATAAAAAAGCAATACTGATGAATATTGCTAAAAAGGATCGTATAATAGTAACAATTCCAGGACGGGAAAAAGGCAAAATAAAATTTTTTTGCTGTAATGGTTTGTCATGTTGAACATGTCCAGGGCAGCTGTCTGGTTTTAGAATTTGGAAAAGACACGTCGTCCTCAGGGAGATCAGAAGCGGCTTGTCTTCGCATGCTGGAGCTCTGAGGTAAGGCTGAGGTCAACCAGATGAAACTTGTTGGATGACATCAAGCAATCCAAGCGGGATCATTGGTGGAAGTTTTGCTCTCGAGTTCATCGTGTTTCATCTCCTTTGCTTCTTCAGCCGGGGAAGACGTAGCAATGATGACGAGCAATGAGATGAAGCGTCTGTTTAAGCGAGGGTCTGGAAAACCCCCCGGATTTAATTTGACGTTTTAAGACGCTGACCTCTGACTGTCAGTGGTTTGTGGGGAAAGTTTCGGAATGGTGAAAGGGCTGAATCATATCCTGTGCGCCAACTCCTCTCTACATCCTCAACACACAAAAACAAAACCCAGGATATTGTTAATGAAACAAGAGATGATTAAGTTTAGTAACTTGGTGAGGTTTCAGAAATCTTCACATCCATTGCTGCAGGCATTTCTGTCTTGTATGTTTTTTTTTTTTTTTTTTTTAAAGAGCTAGTCTGACGTCTGATATTTATTTGAACCAATCTCATAATTATCCTTAGTGTACTGTCTGTAATTATCCTGAGAGTATTACATTCACTTGGCTTGGATTATCTGTCAAATCTTTCCTCAGTCGTGTTCCTCTGCTTTTTCTAAGAAAGAATATACCATTTTGTCTTTCCTGCTTAGGAGCTCGGATAGAATTTCTGTTCTTTCTTAAAGTGCTTACGGCAAAAGTAAGAAAGTGGGTGGGGGTGGGTGGGGGTTGGGATCCTGGAATGTCAGTTATGGAAGAAAAAGCTTACAAAAAGATTGTGGGACTCTGACTTGTCGTGTCCCTGGATGATGGATGTTGGATGTGGTGGTGAGGTTGGAGTTGACGATGTGAGTCAGATGTCGTGTCGGGGCTTGCTGTGTATCTGTCATACGAGTTACATATGTGATGCAAAACACACCGTTATCCACCGCCAGTTAACTGCCATTAGTAGGGTATTAGGGACGTCAAGGTGCCAAGGTTTTTGTTTGAACGACTGAATAGCATTTTAACTCGGATCTGAGTGGAAAATCAAGATGGGGACTCATGTATTTAAAAATGCCAGGAGTGCTCAAATGTCCTTAAAATGAAAATATAATAAATATTTCACAGTAGTGTATTTACTGATGATCGTCATGGTATGCATCAAGACCTCATTTAATACTATTTTTCAGTACTTTTATACCAACGGACTGATGTTCCTTACAAGTAGCTGACTGAAAGTTAAATATTTATTTTTGCACTTCTTTTTTTTTTCCCTTGTTAAATAATTTCGTGTCATAAACTGTAAAATATCTGTAACTTTTTCGCTTTGTTTTTAAATATGGCACTATTGTTTTGTTGGAAAGCTTGATTAGTATGAAATAAATGTGTTGTGCCCTGGGAAATCCATTCACAAGCTGGATTTGATTATTATTATTATTATTATTATTATTATTATTATTATTATTCAAACCCCCCACCCCACCCCCCATCATTTGTCATGTATAGTTCTGGTAACTACAGACTTTCCTGAGCTGAAAGGATGAAAGCCTCGATTCCGAGCAAAGCAGACATTGTAAGAGTCAGTATCTGCGTCACGATTTGAGTTCATTAGGTTTACATGTATCTGTTCGACATCATGATCAAATAAATGATCATGACCTTTTTATGGTGTTTGGAAATTGGACATCTTTCTGCGGACTGACATGTACAGTTGTATTGGTTAAACTAGCTCTTTAAACAACGTGATATTTGCAGGAAGTTAGCCTTAAGAAAGATTAGATTAAAAACCATTGTCACACAGTTTAGGTCAAATATATTTGTTTTCCCAAAAGGTGAGCTGTTGAAACACGTTGCAGTATCTAGTTTTGGTTGCACATACTATACGATATTTCATCATATGATCTTTCACACACGGCTGATTTACAAAGATCTCACCTGTGAGTGTTTTTCATGTCTGTGCAAGTTATTACTCCTGACTTCACTCTCTTCAGTCTGACTTCAGTCTCTCTTGGTGCATTGTGCAATGATAAAGTGTTGTGACGTAGCACTAGCTTAAACCCATACTCTAATTAAGAAACTACCGTGTAAACAGCAATTTTTTACTTCCCTTAATCTAATTAAGGTCATCATCGAAGCAAGCAATAATCTAATTAAGACAGGTGGAGTACACCTGTTTTAGTCGCATTATGGACGTGCATTACAGACATGTAAACACCTTAATCACATTATGAACGTCGTGTGAGGGTTTTCACTGCATTTTGCGACAGGACACGAGCACACACGGCAGTTTTATGTTTTACGGCGAACAAGAGAGTTCGGGCCGCGTCCCAAATCGCATACTTTCCAACTATAGGCCTGTAGTGGGGAAAAATACACGTGTCTCGGCTACTATATAGAAAGTAACTACGTTATTTGGGACACACCCACGGCTTCAAGCAGTTGTTTATTCGCACGTACAGCATGACAAATAATTAACTCCACTTAAAGCGTTCGTAAATTTAAAAAAAAAACAATAATAAAACACCCAAAACTGTATACAGTACCATAACGAAGACGAACCATGTCGATACGTGAAATTCTGCAGGGACGTCGGAGGGCGTGGCGCGGTGACGTAATGACGTGTGACGTTAATCTAATTATGTTCTAGAACGTGTAAAACGGGAACATGATCGGAGTATTCTAAAAGCGACTCATGTAAACACCTTAATCAGAATAAGGTCAGTAATTCGATTACTGCTGTCCATGTAAACTGCATCCTTGTCTTCTTGGTAGCTCAGAACCTGTGAGCGTGTGTACTGAAAGCTCAGGTGAGCAGCAGGTGGATTTGATATGACTCAGAAAGACGACTCATGTCCTGTCTTAAGGGAGAGCAAGATGAGCGTTCCCGTGCGTCTTTATCCAGACATGACTTCAAGTTGCTTATATGACGCTTATAGGGGGGAAATAAATATAAATATATATATATAAATTAGTGTTTCTGAATTATGTGTAACTGTGCGTTTTTGTTTTTCAGTCCAGCCCGAGGAGCAGAGATGGCCGTCAGCTCATTCAACAGAAGGCAGTGGGCCTCGCAGTCCCTCCGCGTCACGGCGAAAGAGCTCTCGATTGTTGGAACACGGGGGAAAAATCCCGCCATAGCGGAACGGTTCTCAAAGTATGGCCTTGTGTGCTTGTCTGATCCTGCGTTTTCACGCCTGCACCAGCTCACGCTTTCTCTTTAACGCTTTGCTTTTCATCCTCCTGAGAAACATGCTCTAATTTTCACTTTCACATACATCATCGCAGTTTGTTCTCGTGTCTGTCCAGCCGTTATGTAGAGATCTGTTCATCTCTACAAAGGATGGCTCCTCAGTCTTACATTTAGTCATATGTTATCGTTTCTAGAGCAACAACTCATTCAAAAGGCATTGTATGGTGGAAGCTCAACATAATCGAAGACTTTATTTTTTTTGTTACATTTTCTATAAGGAGATGTTGGTTTAACATTTATGAAAGGAGCCTCTAACTAAGTTGGCAGGACAGAGGAGTGCACTTTTGTCTCTCGGATGTTCCACGACATTAAACGTAACTATGATGTGCCGTCCATTACAAAGTCAAATATCATATTTGTTGGCAAACTGCTGTAGTCTAGTAATAAGGGGGGGAAAAACACTCCAAGACATGCTGTTATAGAAAAGTAATCCGCTTCGGAGCAGCTTTGAGACACACACACCTTGCCCCCGACTCTCTCATGTACCTATGGTCACCCTTCACAAGACTCCAAATCGCAGACGTGTAGTAACCGAGGCAGGAAATCTCAGCAGATTTCTTACAAGTGTCCGTTTATATCCATGTACTGTTCACTTTCTGCTGTGTGTACACCTGAACATAGGGTTGGACCAAAGTAACGATTTAAAAAAGAAAGTCTTGGTGTAGAAACGGACTAGTCCATATAGACCTCTCCCCTTTTTCCGCGCACCGTCTTTCACCACCTGAACTCGCTGTTCTTTTATAACGGCGCTCTGATGGCTTTTAATGAGCAGGTCTGTAAATTTGCTGAACTGGATTAATCAACAAAATAATTAAGTAGATATTATGGAAAGAAACTTGTGTGTTTTTGTTTTGGTGTCTCGGTTTAAGGCTTGATTCTAATCCATAAATGATCTGATCATCTCTGCAGGTATCAGAAAGCAGCTGAGGAGATCAACTTGGACAAGAAAAAAGTGAGCGCTTTATTATCCTTTTTTTTTTTTTTTTAAATAACTTGGACATTTTTCCTGTGGTTAAATGTGGTCAATATATATATATATATATATACACACACACACACACACACACACACACACACAAAAATAATGAATGAGTTTGTCTAAACATTTGACTGGTAGTGTATATGGAGACAGACTGATGTATAGACAGATGTACATACTGGTAGATAGACGGACAAAGACAGACAGAAGCGTGTTTTTGTTCATATTTATTTATTTATTTATTTAAATTATTGTTATTTAAAGCAAATCATTCTGGAAAATCATACACCCATTCTAATTTAATTGCTGCTCATTGGATCCCATTTTGACTTTTGAAAGTTCTACAGTGCGTCAAAGTTCTGCAAATTCCTGTCATAATTCGTGAATGGAAATCTGTGTTTCCAGGGAATAGTGGTAAAAACAAACAAACAAACAAACCAACCAACCAACCAACAACAGCTTCCTGTACAGGCAGCACCCATTTCCGTTTTAAAACCAAAAGCAGATTCTAATCTAGTGACCACTAAACAAATACTGGTAGTGGCATTGCGTTACTTCCCTCATACATCCATATATGTGTGTGTGTGTGTGTATATACAAAAACAGACTTGGGCAGACACATGCATGCGCGCACACACACACATAGACACAGACCTCCCACTGATTCCCTCTTCCCTGCAGTTAGTGGCCTGTCTCGTTAATCTGTGATTAAACTCATTAATCTGTAGCTTGACACAGTGTCCTGTGTGTTATATCAGCTCTGGTCATTATGTGAGTTGGTGTTCAGCCTGTCTGGCCAGTAAACCGTAAACACAGCTAGTAGTCGTGCAGGGAGGAAACAAGAGTTAAACACATTAAATACCTGCCGTCTGCTTAAAGAAGAGCGAGTAGTAGCTGATGAGAAGGTAATCGGAGAAATGTAATATTTGTAAAATGACTGGAAGATGTGTTAAACCTTCATTCTTCATTTTTGTTTAACAAGTGAGGAAATGGTTCTTGCTGTCTGTCTGATTAAAGAGGATTTCCGGATTTTCATTCAGCCATGTTGTGGTTGAAACGTTAGCCCTAAAGCGTTTGTATTCAGAAACGAGCCTGGATCGAAGCGGAACTGCTGGACCGCCTTTAGTGTCACTGTGCGCACGGCGGTGGTCTGGGAGGACGTCGTGAGGCGAGAATTCAATTCAATTTTATTTGTATAGCGCTTTTTACAATAGTCATTGTCTCAAAGCAGCTTTACAGAAATAAAAAACAGATATAAACAGTCAGAAACGGATACAGAGAGACAAACAGGAACAGATAAACAGAGACAAACAGGTATAAAACAAATGGAATTTATCCCAACTGAGCAAGCCACTGAGTGGCGACGGTGGCAAGGAAAAACTCCCTAAGATGTTTTTTGAGGAAGAAACCTTGAGAGGAACCCGACTCAGAAGGGAAACCCATCCTCATCTGGGTAACACAGAATGTGAAGGTAACACAGATAATGTGAAAAATGAGAAGTATGGCCTCGGGAGCAGCCGTAGTCCCAGCAGAAGATTTGGGCTCATCCAAAGGCAGAAGGGATCTGGATCTCCAATATCTCCATAAATTCGTGTGGGGCTCGGCAAAAAGAGAGAGAGGGAGAAAAACGATTAGGACTGTGAAGACTGTGAATTCAACCGCGTTGTGATTCTGATTGGTCAAAGTGTTGATTTTTTTGTTTGTTTTTCTATCACAGCAGTTCTGACGGTAGTTCAGGCTACAAAGCAAACCACGGATTTATTTGAATGCGCTCGAATACGTTATCGTTTCACATGTCATAGTAACAGCAATCTCATAGGGACTTCTTTAGGGATGCTACACACAATCTCGGTCTAATAGTAAACAGACTTAAACAATGTTATTTAATATTTGTCGATATGGTGAAGTTTCCTGCGAGGAGACGTTTATTTGATATTTGAGGAAGGAGTCTCCAGTTTCAGCGCTTTTGTAGCAGTACGTTTTGCACCACGGGAAAGTTCAGGATAAAGGAGTTTGCGCTTTTCGGTTTTGCTGTGACTCGACGATCTGCATTTCTGTCCTATTAAAGTGTAAATGTAGAACGTGTATATATTTAACGTTTATGGAAGGAGTCTCCAGTGTCAGTAGCAGTCTGAGGAATAAAGCACTTCAGGACGTTTATAGTAAATGAATCAGTTAGAGAAAGTGAAACTTTTTGTGATGGGAAGCAACACACCCCTGTGTTGCCAAGTATTTTCCGTTAACGGCATGTCCCGAAGTGTTTCGTTCCTTCCACGATCGACAGGTTGGGTATTCCTCTGGCAGAAAGCAGAAGTGTTTCTAGCAGTTAGTTCAGGGGAATGAAGGAGGGATGTGAACAGCAGGAGGATGGTTAGCTTGGCCTGAGAATTGTGTAGATTTAGGATTTTGATGTAAAAAAAAAAAAAAAGAAAGAAAGAAAATGTCTTCAATCTCTTCAATGGCTTCAGTTCTGAAGTCTACTGGAGTGTGGGTTGTTTTTCAACTTGTGTTTATTTATTATTTTTTTTAAATGAATGAATTAATTTTGTTCTGTTTACTGTTCCAGTGTTTGGATGATAGAGTTTTAAGATTGTAAGATCCTGAGAGGAGATGCATACTTGGCAAATCTTCTATCATGTAGCTGTTTTCTGAGGAAAACCATTTCCTATTTCCTGGTTCTTTCCCTGCTTTTCAACGCCCCCTTTTTTTCCCCCTAGTCTTTCTTTACGCTTCTTTCGTTCGCCTCCTCGACATTTTTTCTCTGGCTCTTCTCTCTCGTCATTAGGGGGGTGGAAATACTCCTTCATGCTCATTTCCCAACACTTCCCATCTGGAACAGCTTCTTTTATTTCCACCTACACGGTCTGAGGGAGCTGCTCCTAAAACACGGCAGGTTTACAACGGTTTTCACCGACAGACTCTTTTCTAACAAACGAACCAAAGATCCAACTGTCATCGGGATACTAGCTCACTTTAGGTGTAAATTAAACACTTTTTTCTTCTTCTTCTTCGGATGGTTTTCTGTTGCTTTTTTTTCTTTTCTGTACTATTGACTGGAGAGGAATGTTTCCTGAGCAACATCTGCTTTCTGTCAGGTTTCTGCCAGGCTTTTTGTTTGACTTTGTGGCATTACATTTAGAGAAAAAATTTCCTCTTGTTGATTGTTTTGCATGATTTTTTATTTTGTGTTTTGTTTACAGATTCATTCTGAGCTAACACAATTATGTGAAGGAATTATTATTATTTTTTTCCACATGATTTTCTTCCAGGCCGTGGAAGGCGTCACTCTACACCCCGGCACCCTGAGCGCACTGAAAAAGCGCTGGGAGGCTGAACAACCCATCTCCTCCAACCAAAGTCCACACACTCCTTCAGCTTACACTCCACCAAGATCTACAGACATGGAGAAGACACCACATGGGGACGTAGAGGACACGGACAGGTCCAACGTGCCTCTCAGCAGCCTCAAAATGATGTTCGAGAGCAAGGTGAGTGCTTGACAAAAAAACCTAGATCTTTTTGCAAAGATCATGGTGTCTAAAACCAGTGATTAAAACAGTCAGTCTGTCCAAAGTTGTGTAAAAGTAAAACCTCACTAGCTACAAGCCATAGTGAAATGAAAATAAGCCTAATTTATGAGATACAAAATGTCCTGCACTGTTACGTCGTCATCAAAACAGAGAAGAGCACTTTATCACCTACAGTACCTGTGATATTTTCTTACAAATTTAGTTGGTTCTGTTTTGCAAAATATAAACGACCAGGATGCCAAAGTTACACAACGGTCACCCTTGACCAGATGGTTACCAAGGATGAATTAAGGAATGAATGCTGTGTCTGTGTTAATGAATGTAGCTTTTATATTTATTTATCTTTCCCGGGGGGCGGGGCAGCAATCTTTTGAGCAGGATGATTTGATGGGTGTAAATTGTTAATTATGTCTTCTGGGAAACGTGTAAATATCTTATGTAGCTTCTGAAAAGAGGCATTAAATGAAACAAATATGACCTTTTAAACAAAATTAATTTATGCGGAACATCCTGTGCAAAAGTTAACCCCCCCCCCGACCACACATACTCTTCATGCATCATGCTGCCTTCTGGAGCAGCGGTAAACGTTTGCACCTTTTGTAATAGCCGTGTACGAGTCGCTCGGTTGTCCTCAGTGTGAAAAGACGGATCTCGGCATCATATAGCCGCTGTAAGAAAAAGAAGTCAAATATACAGAGACTGGAGGATTTTTCTAAGAACAGTTGGCAGTTCAACATCTCAGAACGAACAAGGGACTCGTGAACTCTCACAAAACATAAATACGATAAGGCGATGATCATCCAGGTAACAAGACACCGTATTAAGAACGAGCATGTGTAAACTTTTGAACTGGTTCATTTCTGTAAATTCAGTTATAATTGTGTCTTTGGGATTATATGTAAGCATGTGTTATGTGAAATCGTTTACTCGATGCAGTAATAAAAACAAAATGCAATTTTTATGACCCCCCCCCCTTATTAAAAAAAAAAGTAGTAATAATAATAGAGGTATTAACATTTTACTTAAGACTTCAACATTATCTGTTGACTAATTCATTTGTATTCGCTTACATCCCTCGCGCTTGCTTAGCATTCGGTCCGAAAGCTTCCTTGAAACATTTTCCTCAGTAAAAAATACTTCTCAGTTTGCTGTACCTTTTTGCTGATGAATACAAAACGCACTGAACTCCGGCAAGTCTGTGAGGCTTCAGTAAACATGAGATTGAGTTTATACCGCTGGCTTAAATCAGAACCGGAGCGAAGAATATAAAACAGACTGCCAGCGGGAAAGAGGAAATAAACTTTCATGTGAAGTCTTCCCTTCATCTGGATGGTAAAGTTTACACGAATGATCCGAGTCATAACCCGCAGACAATGGAGCGTTGTGTCTTTTCTGAAAGGATTTGTGGCCTGTGAGGGGAAAAAAACGAGGAATGAAGAAAACATGAGACGATAAAAATATAAATAATAGGAAAGTATAGAAGTATTACTTGTACGCACTTAACCCTTAATTCAGTTTGCACACTAAGGTCGGCACCCCATTGTGACCTCGGATCGGATTAATCGGCCATGTCCGAACCCACTCACACTTAAACCGATGATGCTGTGTGGTCCTCATCGACTTCGATGGACGGACAAGGAAGGAAGAAATTATTTTTAAATTCATCGTTTATCCATAGCTTTGAGTTTATTGCTCATTTAAAGGAATGTGCAAATATAAATTTCCTTATTAGCATATGTTATTTTGTCTGCCTTCTTATATTTACATACGTTTCTGTGAGGTCAGGAGTTTTGATCCTACCCCTATGGACACACCGAGAGAACACACACTCTGATGATGCAGCCTGGAGGTCACAAGTAGAGGTCACGGAGCTGAGGATCCGTGTGTAGTGTTACTCCCTGGGGTACTGTCATGGGATCAGGCTTCACATGAGCACAACACGCAATCGCAAGCATCTTGGCAAAGCCTGCTGTTTCCTGTGCTAGCTGGAGGGAAGATCATGAGGGAGGCACAGAGTGTAGAGCTTGGTGTATTCGTTTGTTCTCGTGGTGAGGCTCTGGTGTGCTCGAGAAAAGCATTTAATACAGCTGGGTCAAGTAATAACTCAGATAGAAATTTCCTGTCAAGTGTTTTATTAACATCATGAACTGACATTAAATATTTGAGGAAATTTAAAAGGCTGTAAATTTCATGTTCGCTTCATGATTCGATATGGAGGGACGGCGTTCCAGTTCAAACTGGCTACATTTTATCCGGAAATGAAGAGGGTTTCTATATTTTTATCCGCTCGAAAGCAAGTTCTGCACTACACCTAGAGGGGATATTCTGCGTGTGGTCACGCAATACTGACTTTCGTTGATTGGCCTTAATACCTACAGGCTGCAGCCAATGGGAACGCTTCTCTATCAGCACGCACCCTCACAGGCCCGATCAGACCACCTCAGGGAAGTTAGGAGGCTTGACCGAGCTGAAGAGCTTAACGGAAACCGTTACACTAACAGGTGCGCTAGTAGAAGCTTTGATATGGGTAGATCTACGTGTACGTACCTGAAATGATCCAGGTTTAATCTATTTTGATTGGAATTACATTGGACCACCTGGTGGAAAAAAGCTAGAGGAGAGAGGGCAGAGGGTCGTGATGTGGAAGATAAGGACGAATGAGCAGTGTTTGTTTTTGCGCAACGTGTAATTCACATGCAAATCCCCCACAAAACGAGTACATACTTTTGCTGCGTCCCATTTTGTCTACTTGCACTATGCACTAAAAGTGAGAATTTATTTCCTATTGTAAGCGGATAATTCTTTACAACTGGATTGAAATCCTTTAATAGCAGTTTTCACTGGATTTGAAAATGCTAGTGTTACTTGTGGATGAGCTGCATGCACAAGTACATTTCCAGTCCAGGAAAGTCTGTAGAACTTACTAACTTCTATAGTAGAAAATGTTTTTCTGGGTCTTTCACCCATTTGATTCGGTCCTTTTATATTGCTCTTACTCGTGTATTGATGTTTATTAATGAAGAATAACCTGTTTTTGTGGGGGAAATCTGGTTTGACGAAATTGTCCGTTTTGATCAGTTAGTAGTGGCAGTGGATCCTCTGAACAGATCTGTACTTGTTTGAGATTTTCTAATGTGTTACACGTAGTATAAATGATATGCGACTGAAAGGGGAGGGCACTGAAAAAGGGGTTCAGCGTCTGATTAAATTTCAGCCATATGTTGCTGCTTGACTCTGGGGTGTGGCAGGTGGGGGTGGGATTGAGGGGTGTAATGGGTCAGGATCATGTCATGGTTTTATTACTACTCAACATTGAAGATTTCGATTATTGAGTGTACACGATGACAAAACTGCAGCTCGATAAGGGCGAGAATGTTTTGCGTAGAAGAAAATCGGATTGATTTAAAGTCACCTTTAATGTTGGAGATCGTGTTCTTCAGGACTGTTGGTGGAGATCATGTTGAAATTGAACTTTAACGTTAAAATTAAATGTTAAACGCAATTTCTAGTTCTTATAGTGATGCCAGAAAGCAAAAAGGCTTCTTTTTTTTTTTTTTTGGGAACACAACCCACGTCAGCTGTGTCTCAGATCCTCGGGCTCTTTTGTACGTTGGATTAGTGTAAGAGTTCTTTGTCTTCTCCGATCCCCCGCTTGGTCCGTGCTCTTTGTGCTGCGTTTGCCTCCTGCTCTCCTGGTGTCACAGGCTCAGTCTGGAGTCCCACCTCATGCCTCTCTGATTTGAACCCCCTCTCTGAAAGCTTCACCAGCTGCTCAGCACATCTCCTCCTCCAGACACTCGCACACACACATACATATACACAGCTCTGTTGAAGACTCAGGAATCAGACCGAGGCCTCTTTTATTAGGTAAGATACAAGACTCCAGGACTTCTAGGAGTGGCTTAAAACGGATACTAGATGTTTTTAGACGTCAGTGTATAAACCGCTCTGCTTCTTTTTCTTGTCTGGTGAGTTCATAATGGTACGGTCTACTTTAAGACTTTTCATTTTTATATTGATTGAATGAACGTTGCCTCTGGAAACAGTTTTAAATGAGGATTATGCTTTCATTTTATTGTTCCTTGTAAACTTTGAGTTGTAGTTTAGTTTTGTACAATGACAGCTGACTGGAAAATTGTGTGTTTGGTGCAGGATTATTTTTAATTCAACTCTCTAAAGCAGAAAATGGAGCGTTGATATTTTCTGTGATGAAATCCTGGGGAAAACTCGTCCAAGGTGAAACCTCACACCGTTTGCAGGGAAATAGTTTCAAATGTATAAAAATGTACACACTAGAAATGAGGGGGGGTGCAATGCAATTTTAAATAAAAATATGAATCTAAAATTTTTAAAAAATAAATGCTGAGAAAGATATAATGTACACAAACATAAATTATGTATTTAATATATTAAATATTATATAAATATACTATATAGCACTGAAGCAATTTTTTTTTTTTTTAAGGTTTAGATTTTTTTATTTGTTTTTTTAGGATTTAAGCAAAAAAAACCCTTTTTTTTTTAAAATAAACCTTTAAAATTTTATTTTAAAAATTATTATTATTGATCATTTATTTGAAATATTCTTACTGCTGATGCACATGCACGGCAGTTAAACGCAGTTTTCATTAGCGCAGAGCGGGTTAATCCCATGGCTTGTGCAGCTGTGCGATGTCCGCTGGTCTCCCGACAGAGCAACGTGCGAGTCTGCGATACAGCTGTAGATTTAAGTTTAGCGAAACAGAAGAAGGAAGCCCTGAGGATGAACCCCAGCCAGTCATGTCTTCTTCAAACCTTCTACCCACAGATCTCTCATGTCTTTGAACAGGAACTAAGCAAACTAAACGAGCTTTGTTCTTCTGAAGAACCTGCTGTTGAATTTGGACAGTAGACGTGCTCCTGCTGCTTATTATTTATTTGCACTCGCGTGACCTTTCTTCTCCGCTGAGCACAGAGCAGACTAATCCCGTGGTTTGTGCAGCTGTGTGATGTCTTCTGTTCTCCCAACAGGTCCAGGTGTAGAGGCGGGATGGGTTTTGGGGGGTGTGTGTATGGTGTGGCTAGACACTGGTGTCTGCCAGCATGTCCGTTATCCTGAGCTCATTAGTGGATTATTAACGGCCTGCAGGATAGCACTGGAGTCGACCCAACTGTTTGTTTTTTTTGTTTTTTTTTTGTTTGTTTGTTTTTTTTGAATGAATCAGTTTTCACATATTCAGTTTGAATGGAAATGAGATTTTCTGCATGTATGTCGAGAGGTGAAGTTCGCCCATTATACATTTTCACGCAACTGTCCTCTAACGTGGTGCAAGCTCGTAGAAACCTCCAGTCTTCTATCGAGCTATAATACAGTGCAAGCGTTCTTTAGTGTCCTTTTCTTGATTAGACCGTCACTAATCTAGTGTTTTGTCTGCGCAGGTTTCTGGAGAGTTGGAACAAACATCAGGAAGTGGCCTTGACAACATGGAATTTGGAGAAAAAGGTATTGAGAAAAATAATGGAGCAAACGTTGTGATTGCTTTCTTTCCACGAGTCAGGATCAAGAGAGGAAAGGAAAGGGCTGATGGCTGACTTTAAGTGATCTAGCGCTTGCTGTGGAAATGCCGGTTTCCTTTTCCTAATCTGACCTAGTGTCCTGCCTTCTCTCTCTCTCTCTCTCTCTCTCTCTCTCTCTCTCAGGAGCATTTGAGACAATGGTAGAGACCACACCTCTCAGGCAGAGAATGGCGCTTTATCAGGCCGCAGTGTCGAAACTAGACGTGTCCCCTTCCTCTTGTGTGAGTGTCCTGCTTTATCAACTCGCCTTAATCATCCAATCTGATTAGTTCAGTCCACTTCCTGTGCTCAAGTCAGGTCTCGTAAAGTTGCTCTACTTTGTTTTGCCTTGTCGTCCCGGTTAAGCAACTCCGTGACCTGTTTTTTTTTTTTTACCTTGCTCAGGGCCAGAGTGAAGTGGACATAGAGACATGTGCTTATAGTGTGAAGCAGAAGGAAAACGTCCCTCCGTTCTCGCTTGATGTGGTATGTGCTGCTGCTGGATTGTGTTTTGCCTGTAGAGGGCACCATTTGTGTTTTATTTCATTTTATTTATTTATTTTATTTTATTTTATGCTTATATGTCTATGTTGTGGCAGATCTCCACTCCTGAGCCTGACAGCAGGAAAACTCCAGCCATGGAGAACAACAGTGAGCACCTTTTACACTTCCTGCTGTTTGTTAGAAATGTTTTTTTTCTTCTCCCTCATTCTATTGTGTTAATCATTTAAGGAATAAAACATAACAGGAAAACAATCAACAGCGGGGGCGGTGTGATGCGGCTCAGTGTTATTCCTCCGATTATATACCGCAACAGTTTGTATTTTTAATAAAGATTGATTCACCGTACTTTTTATCCATTTCTAGTTACTTCTGTTGTCAACCCTAGTTCGTTCCTCTAAGGGAGTTCGATTCCCGCCTCCACCTTGAGTGTGTGTGGATTTTGAATGTTTTCCCCATCCTGTGGTGGTTTCCTCCGTGTACTCAAGTTTCCTCCCCCAGTCGAAAGTGTCTGTAGTGTATGAATGTGTGTGATTGTGCCCTGCAATGGATTGGCACCCCGTTCTGGGTGTACCGAGCCTTGTATCCGATGCTCCCTGGGATAGGCTCCAGGTTCCACACGACCTTCTAGGATAAGTGGTAGTGTTTTTGCACGTTGGCCTCCCACCTCCAGGGGTGGGGGTTTCCTTGGGGTACCCAAGTTTCAAAGTCCAAACAGGTGTTGATTTGGCATTGTTTGTAGTGTGTGAACGTGTGTCCAGGGTGCCCCGAGTCCCCTGGGGTAGCCCCCAGGCTCTCTGCGACCCTGTGTACGATAAGCAGAACAGAAAATGGGCTGTAGTAGGATCTACTAGCGTTGTTCAGGGTGGGGAAAAAATGGACCCATTTCCCCGTCCATCTACCTCTGCTAAACAAACTAGTGGTTTGTCTCTCAAATGTTTACTTGTGTACTATTCTAGACTGTTGGTTAGAACTACCATTAACTGCTTTTCCTGTAGTTAGTATTTGAATTTTAAAACCTTTTATGTAGCCTCCAAACCTACCAAAAGCTCTGTTTTGCTATTTGAGCTTTCAAGGCTTGGGGTCAGAGAAAATCCTTAATACCCATTTGAGGTCACGTACCCAAAAAGTTTGAGAACCCCTGCTGTAGTAACAGGGACTTGATTAAGGTGGACACGCCACATAGACTGGTATAAATAAAATGAAAACTTCATAAGGAAAGGTGTAATCGTCGATTTGGTGAAGCTTTGTGTCAGGACATGTTTGTTACTAAAGAGACTACAGCTTCGGCTACATTCATTTATTTAATTCCACTGACGTGATAAAAAAAACCTGTTAGTGTAACGGAATAAAACCTAATCCTGTCGAATGACATACCGCATTATGAAATTCACTTGCTCCTTCTAGTGTTTTTCGCTTTGATGTCGCGTCATAAAGCTTTTCCTCTTTCAGCAGGCTCGAGTGCGGCTCCTCCTGTTTCTGAGCATGGCCAAACTAAATCGGTTAAGGTAATCCTTCATTTTTATTGCAGCAATATTTAAAATGGCCTCCAGATTCTTCTTACTACCGTGTACATTTTAAACAGAGTCTTTAGGTAGAATGCTTAAAGGGATCCTGGCATCTGTAGCTTCGACTTAGCACTGTAAAGCAGTGCATCCAAAATGTTTCAAACACCGTAAAAGCTAATCCCAGTACAAACATCCTCAATCAGTGCATGACAAAGTTGACGTTCCCAAACACCCGACCTTCCGTAGACTTCCTTCGGAAGTGCGTTTTGTTAATCCGGGTCCATATTTATTTCCTCAGTAATGTGCTGAAATGATCATCGATCCAAATCACGTAGAGACTTTAAATCAGTACAGTCTTCCTTTAATCTAACTTGATATCCGTGGGTAATTTAGACAATAGTTAAAGTGTGACTTGTTAGTGTGAATTATTCTGTGTGCGTTTAGAAGTTCGGTTTGCCGACGCGCGAGAGCTGTGTGATGTGCACGAAGACCGTGTACCCCCTGGAGCGACTGGTGGCCAACCAACAAATTTATCACAACTCCTGCTTCCGGTGTGCTCACTGCAACACGAAGCTGAGGTGAAGCGATCTCAAAAAATTTTCATTTTTATTTAATCCTTAATGTTTGCGTCACCAGTCCATCGGATTTTCTCATCTTTCCTTCTTTCCGGTGCTGTTTAGCCTCGCAAACTACGCCTCTCTACACAACAACGTCTACTGCAAGACGCACTACTGCCAGCTCTTCAAAGCTAAAGGGAACTACGATGAAGGTTTTGGACATCGGCCCCACAAGGAGCTGTGGGACTCCCGAGGAGAGGAGGACCAGGTGGACAAGGAGGATTCTTCGGAAACCACCAGCAGTTCAACGGTGGAGGAGTCTCCTCTGGTTAAAGTGAACGTCATCACTGCGTCCCTGGAGACACGTGCTCAGGATGCGTTGGAGAGAACGGAGAAACCAGTGGAAACCAGACGGCTGAAGATCTCCTGGCCTCCAAGAACGGATGGCGAAGAAGCTCCATCTCAACCCGGTGGTGTGCTGGCTGAAGAGGCTGCCGTGTGTCCCATCCGCCCAAAATGGCCACCAGAGGGCGACTCGAGCCCACTCTGTACTGAAAAAGAAGAGCTCTCTGACATCCGCAGGAGCTCCTCACTTAAAGAGCGCAGCCGCCCCTTTTCGGTCAGCAGCCCTGCCTTGGCCGTCAGTCAACCCAGTCTGACAGGCCCCACTCAGCCCCAGCCAATGGAAAAGGAGGAAATAGAGGCTGAAGAGGCTGGACAGGAGGAAAAGGAAGTGGAAGACCAAGGCAGGCGTGATGGAGTCACCGACGAGAAATGCCAGCCGGAAGAGGAGGAGCCACCATCTTTCACATGCCAGAGTACATCCCTGGAGGACACGCCTCCTTCCTCCCCCCTCAGCGAGGGCGAATCGAGCTCCGGGTTTGAACAGAAACACTCTCAGGACGTGGGCTTCTGGGACGGCGAGGAAGAGCATGACGAGTCCGTTGAGGACCTGATCAGGAAGAACCGTCATTACGAAGAGGACGAAAACGACGAAAACTGATCCGTGTTACCAATAAACGAGTGAAATGAAATTAAAATCTGTTTTAATTCCAGTGACTTTCAAGGAATCGCCTTCATTGGTCCTTCCTTTTATCCATGGCAGTAGTCTTTTGTCCGTTCAGTGAGTGAATCCAGATTTTATTGGTACTTCTGTATGTACTGTGTGTGTAATTTCTGTCCTTTAAAATTGTATTTTTTTTGTTGTTGTTGCTTATGGGTTGCCATTTAATGTTGCTTTCATCAAGTAACCCATTAGTTAGAAGAGGTGCCGATATTTACACTTTAGCCGTGGCGTTTACGGGTTCTCACTCCGTGGCACGACAATACGGAGGAAGAACCCTGAAAACGACACTTCTTTTTCCCCTCCTACTTTTTGTAGCTCATGCGAATTCAATTCTCCCCAGTGGAAAAGCCAGTTCACTGAAGGGGAAAGAACGCAGGATATAAGACGCATTTGCTTCTGGTAGCGCTTACGCTGACTATCTTACACCTTCGACTGTGAAGTCCTAAACCACTGTTTTGTAAACCAGTAGAAAACTAGATCTCTCTGCTCGATAAAAGCACAGGGTGGAAATTGCTGTACATCATTTACGCCAATAATAATTGCTAGGGTTTTCTTGCACCTCTGTAGTTCTGTTTTAGAGACTCTTATATCAATCACCATAAAACAAGTTGCACAAGCACAAAAAGCAGTTACCCAATTCGTCATAATTATGAAATTTTTTTTTTCTTTCCCCAAAATGCGAAATCATTTGTTTTTGATTGAGTTTGAAGACTTGGCAGTCATCCAGCTGTGTGAGCTCGAGGCTCTGATTTGAAAGTTTGTTTTAGTCATGGAAATATTTCTCAGCACATGTGGGTTTTTTTTTTAGAAGAGAAATAGGTTGTGTGTGAGATGGATGGATGGATGGATGGATGTATCGGTAGATGCCTTTTAACATGTGGTTGTTTTTTGTTTTTGCACACTGAATTTTAAAATGTTCCTTTTATTTTTTTTAAATCGGGACCAAATTTCCTTCAATAAATAAGTATATAATGCATAATTGTTTCTTTTATTCCTTCAACGTTTTGATTGGACCTCCAAGAATGGGGGAGTTTACACACTAGACAAGGAATAATGATCAATGAAGTGAAGCAGCATTTTTAAGCTAATACAGTTCTCTCTCACGCTCTCTCTCGCGACTGACGTGTCTCATGGTCGTCTATAAAAGACTGTTCTAACGTCTAGATCCCAAATTTCTATGGAAATCATAACCATATGTTGGAAGTGGATTCGTGCTGCAGTTAGTGTATGATTGTAAACACTTCTAGCAGCATGAGATCTCCCATAACATCTGTGTGTCAGTCATCCATCATCCAACACGATATAAAGGAGCAGGTGGAGAACGACTGCTCGATGATCTTGTCCACCATTGAGACTTTCTCATGTTCTAATATGTTATCGTTCCTATAGTAACAGCTCATTCACACGGACTTGTATGATGGACGGATTTAAAAACGTGTGTAGATGTGAAGTTTTCAGTCAGGAGTCTGCAGTGTTCAGTGGTAAAAACTTTTAATGTGGTTTTTAAAGTGCACCTAATTATGGTTTTTCAAATATTACCTTTTTATGTAGAGTGTTCTAGAGCTGTTTATGATTGTTAAAAAAAAAAAGTTAGACTCCCAAAAGAAGGAACCGATTCTGAACAGCTGAAACGAGTCGTTAGTGATTCCAGACTTTAGTTCCTGTACTAAGCTACGTAGGTTTGTAACAAAACACCCTGCCTCCTGTCGTCATTGGCTGCTCGCTGAAACTCGTTACAGTAGTGGGTGTGTCCTTTTTGAAACACTGACAGCGGTAGATCAATCAGAGCAGAGTATGCTCTCTGAAAGGAGTGAATGAATCCTTTAGGACAGATCATTTAACAAGTCGTTTGTGACGGGGGAGTGCTCTAAGAAGGGGGAAATAAGACCGCTGAGGGGGACGATTCTGTTCTTCTGATATCAGGTACAATAAATGGATAAAAATTTATCAGTCTAGAATAAATGCAAATTGTGAGCACTGACAAAACAGCAAGTCTGCTCTACCACATCAGGACACATGTTTTTGTCTTTTTTTTTTTTTTTTTAAACAGCTCACCCTTTTCTGATGGGGGGGGGGGCTTTAAGACGAATCAGATTTTCACCAGAGGTTAAAAAAAAATAATCATCTTTCCAGACTTTTAACATTCAGCTTTCTTGCTAGTTTTCAAAGTCACGAAGGTGTCATGAACGGATCAAATGTGCAGCAGGGAGGCTGCTTTATGCAAGAGAATAAACACAACGGATTTAAAACCTTCAGCAGCTCCAGTCTATAGATTTCCTTAATGACAAAGCCCGTAGTGCTTTTTTTCTTTTTTTCCCCTCAAAA